>VZQC01000299.1:18110-63390 GCA_009823505.1 Rhizomys pruinosus
AAAAAAAAAAAAAAAAAAAAAAAAAAAAAAAAAAAAAAAGATGACCAACTGTTGGGCTGGGGAGATGGCCTAGCAGTTAAGAGTGCCAACTGCTCTTACAGAGGACTCAGGTTCGATCCCCAGCACCCACATGACGGCTGAGAACTGTCTTTAACTCCACTTCCAGGGGAATCCAACACCCTCTTCTGACCTCCGAGGCATTGCACAACACAGTGCACAAACCTACATGCAGACAGTACATTCATACACATAAAAACATAAAAAAACAATAAAAACAAAGAAGACCAACTGTCCCTCACCCAGCAGTGGTCAGCTGCCAATAGTTCCTCAAGTAAGACTGGGACCTGTTACCCATCTGCCCAGTTCTGTGCTGGGTTTTTGTCTGGTTTGAGTTTGCCCGGGTCTTGTGCACACTGTAACCATTACTGTAAGTTCATATGAGCCATGATCTTCTTAAAGAGTTCTTAAATTCAGTTTCCAATTATTTGTTGAGAACTTTTTCACCTGTGTTCATCAGGAAAATTGGTCTGTAGTTTTCTTTCTTTGTTGTGTCTTTATCTGGGCAGGGCAATAATGGTTTTGAAGAGTGAGTGTGTTAGTGTTCCTTCTGTGTTTATTATGTGAACAATCTGAGAAATCTTTGTATTAGATCTTCTTTAAAATTTCATGGAATTCAGTACAGAATTGGTCCCATCCTGGAATTTCTTTGTAGAGAGTCTTTTAGTTATTGATTCAATTTCACTCTTGTAGATCTGTTTAAATTCTTTATTATCTTCTGGATTTAATTATGATGGGTCATCTGCATTTAGAAATTTGTCTATTTCTTCTAGGTTTTCCAGCTTTTTGGAATATAAACTTTGGATCCGCTAAAACAAAGAATGTTTGAAAATGCCATCATTAAACCGATTATTTTGTCTGCTAATTTAAAAACAAACAAAAATGAATAAAATTAAAATTAAAAAAGAAAGACACACTGAAACAAGAATGAAGAATCTGAAACATTTTAGTAATTTTATTTTTATATACTAAATAAATACAAAATTATCTTTTGCTTGTCAAAAATGTTTTATGAATATCTTTATTTTATTTTACTTATTACATTTATTTATTTATTTATTTATTTATTATTTATTCATTCATATGTCAGGGGTGTGTGCCATGGCACACATGTGGAGGTCAGAGGACAATTTCTGGGACTCTGCTCTCTCCTTCCACCATGTAGGTCCCAGGATCAAACTCAAACCCTCAGACTTCGTAGCAGTTACCTTTACCTGCTGAGCCATCTCCTGGGCCTTAAATCACATCTTTTTTGAAAACGTGTTTTCATTCAACAGTTATATTAAAATTTCCTATCAACTTGGAGGGGGGAATCATTGCAGAGCAATTCTTTGAATACAGCCCTCTCATGTTCTTGTTTACCAGTCCCACCAGGCTCCAGGCAGCTTTTAGATAAAAACAGCAGCACTGTGAGGCCCAAGACAAGAGAATTCCGAGTCAGGCTCCCTGACCATGAAAACCCTCTGGCTCTTCTCCTTTCACAACTGCCTCTCTGAGGCTCCAGTCTGACTCCTTAGTCATTGTCTTCCAGGAAGGAAGACGACAGACGTGAAGCAATAGTAATAGTGTGCCAGAATTAAAGGAGCTGGGTTTTAGTCCTCTTATTACTGGTTCTTCTTGGTGGTGTTTTCTTTTTCTTTCTTTTTTTTTTTTTTTTTTTTTTTTTTTTTNCTCTCTGTAGCTCCAGCTGGCCTGGAACTCACTCTGTAGACCAGGCTGGCCTTGAACTCACAAAGATCTGCCTCCCAAGTGCTAGGATTAAAGGCATGTACCACCACACCCGGCCTTTTTGGGAGATAGCACAGCTGTTAAAAGCTGAGGCTCGGGGCTGGAGAGATGGCCTAATGGTTAAGAGTACCAACTGCTCTTGCAGAGGACCCGGGTCCAATCCCTAGCACCCACATGGCAGCTGAGAACCATCTTTAACTCCAGTTCCAGGGGAATCCGACACCCTCTTCTGACCTCCGAGGCATTGCACCACATGGGTGCCCAAACCTACATGCAGACAGTACATTCATACACATAAAAATAATAAATAAATTGAAAAAAAAAGCTGAGGCTAAGAACCACAAAAAAAGAAGTTTGATTCCCAGCACCCACAAATGAGTGCTGTCCTTTCAATTACTGGTTCTTTTAAGACTGTGGATAAGTCAGGTCACCTTCCTAGGCTTTGGTCTTCCAAATGAAGGAATTACAATCATAAAACTTTGTTCTGTGTATATGTGGGTGTCACAGGCAGTCCTTTAGACAATATTTTGAGACACAGTGCCTGCTGGGCTGGGTACTACTATGCCTTTTTAGCCAAAATATCATTTATACTTTGTTTGTATATATGCTGTACTTCTGTGTGAGCCTTGATTTGAAAAAGCAGTTTTACACCCTGATACACATTTGAAAGTTGTAATGATTACTTATAATCAATAACATTGATTAGTATAATCTACACATGTAGGTTAACATTTGAATCACTTGTTTGCATTTTTAGAGTTAAACAGGGCCATGCAATTTTCACAAAGTCCTTGGGTTCCATATTTGTCCTTCATTTTGAATTCTTCACTCTACCTCACAAACCTGCTCTTGCTGCATCTGCGCATAAACAAGTACAGTAGGACATCTTCAGTCCTTATCCTGTTTGCTTCCAGAAGGGAATGACACATTCTCTATTCATTTGCTAGGGAGCCACAGTTCACACTTTAGTGCCTCCTGTGCAATCAGATTGTCAAAGGCATTTATTAAGGTTCTGTAGCGTGCCAGGCACTATTCTGGTCTTTAGAGATACCATCAGTGGCCAGGAAAACACCACACTTGAGAAGGGCTAGAGAGATGGCTTAGTGGTTAAGAGAGCATACAGTTCCTCCAGAGGAGCCTAGTTTGGTTTCTAACACCCACATGAGGTGGATCACAATGACCTGTAACTCTATTTCTGGGGGACCCATCCCCCTCTCTGGCCTCCATGGGCACCTACATGCACGTGCTATACATAAACTAATGCAGGCACACGTGCAGACACAGAAATAATTTTTTATCTTAAAAATAAGAAATAAGACACCTGAAATATCTGCCATCAAGATTTTATAAACTAGTAAAGGAAAAACACAATAAACAAAAATGATATAAAATGTTATGGAATAATTTGTAATAAAGTACTGTTGTGTTCTAGTGGATAACCCCCGACACAGGAGTATATAAGCAAGCACAAACTGAACTTAATGGGTTATTTACAAAAAAAAAAAAAGAGGAAGTTAGAGAAATGGCTCAGCAGTTGATCACTGGCTGCTCTTGCAGAGGACCAGGTTCAATTTCCAGCACCCACAAGCTAATAGCCATCCTTAACTCTAGTTCTAGCTGATCAAATGCCCTTTTCTGACCTCCACAGGCATTGCACACAGACGTCACACCTCCTTACATGCAGGCGAAACACTCATGCACATAAAATAAAACTAAATACTGGGAGTGGTTGGGAGAGTGCATCTGGGAGGAGTTAGAGGGAGGGGAGGCAGAAAATATGATCAAAATGCATTGTCTGCATCTATGATATTCTAAAAAAATAAAAAATGTTACATTAAAAAAGTACTATTTCAGCTGGGTGTGGTGCTTTACACATTTAATCCCAGCACTCAAGAGATAGAGGCAGGTGGATCTTTATGATTTCAAGGCCAGCCTGATCTACATAGTGAGTTCCAGGACAGCTGAGGCTACAGGGAGACCCTGTCTCAAAAAGACAAAAAAGAAAAAGTACTATTTCACACCAGACATGGTGGTGCGTGCCTTTAATCCTAGGTCCCAGGTGGCAGAGGCAGGCAGATCTCTGTAAGATAGAGGCCAGCCTGGTCCACATAATGACTTTCAGAGGGGCTGGGACTAGGGAGACTTTGTAAAAAAAAAAGTACTATGTCAAAACAAAAGCATAGAAAAATGTGATAGAGTGTCCTGTGTCTTAGAAAAGCACTTCAAGTAGAATAGAAAAGCAGCAGCCATTAGAGAAATGGAAGAGAGATACGAGGAAAGGAAGCCTCTCTTGCTACCTCTTGTGGCACTGCAAGGAACTACACTGATCCTGGGGGAAAATTGTCACCAATAGTCCAACCGGGCTGTGGACCCTACATGCTCCATTATCAACATGCCAGGCAAGATATGCCCTCTAGTGGGATAGTGGTGTGACTGTTCTGGATACTTTCTGATTAGATTTAAGAGCTGCTCCACACGAAGAAACGCACATCTAATGCTGTAAGCCAGGGCAAAGACCCTTGGCTAGGCAGAGCAGAGGCCCCAGTGGGAAGACGAACAGAGAGACTCAGTGACACCCCCTCTCTGCCAGTTCATCTTCAGACATGAGATCTAGGTTTAAAGAGAGGGAACAGGTATGCATAATTACCCACCCCCATTCAAAGTATGTCCTCACCGCTCATCTTCTGACCTCTAGTCTTCTCCTGTAAAGTGTTCTGACAAGTTGCCGGACCTTTATGAACTCTCTCTCTGGGAGCACCAGGTTTCAGACCTTTCCTTCTCCCACCATGAGATTCCTGGGAAAATCCCAATTTCTCAGGAGCCATCCTTGCAATAGTCTGATAGCCAAAGGGATAAGAGGCCCAAGTGTCACCCTAGATTGTCTTCACTCCTGCCAAGACACTTAAGAGTATTGTCCTCTAAAATTCTTAAACATTTGCCCATAAATTACTTCTTTCATGGAGTTAACTGTCACTTTTACAGGAGGATAGTACATGGATTCCACAATCAGATTTGTTATGACTGGTTATGACTGAATATGACTAAGGACCGTTACTGTGGCCCAACAACCAGTCATAAATGGAAGAAAATAACCAGACATCTGTATCACACCTTCCCAGACTCCGGAAACATTGCAGAAGAAAAAACAAAAAGAGTTGAAGGAAGAACTGAAGTTGCCACTGGGACCTGGAGAGTCTCTATCGGTCACCCCTCCCCAAACAAACAAAGTCAGAGATTGGTAGAGGAAATGGTTTTATTCAAGTCTGGCTGTGGGAGAATGAGACAGAAATTATCTGCTTCACATAAAAGCATTCTCCACTTGTAAAAGAAGAAGTTATCTCAGGAGGTTTGGGAAGGTTCTTATACTTGAAGGATTTGATTCCTTTCTTGGAGCAGTTTTTGGAAGGATTCATAGGCCAGAGTCTTGCTGTATCTTTTGGTTGAAATTCTTCTCCAGGCCTGGTCTCCTCTGTGTCCTATTTGAGGCCTGGAGTTAGTTAGACCCTTGCCAGGCAGTCAAGATGGGGACCCGACGACCCTGCAGGTTTCTTCTCCTGAGCTAACAACTTGCTATTTGTGAGTTCTTTTTCTCCAACAATTAAAGAATTAAAAGAGCTCAGAGAAAAGCAAAAATAAAGTTTACTGGTAAGCATTACAAATTCCCTGGGCAGCAAATGGGCTCCCAGAGCTGGAAGATCACCAACTTGAAGGGGGCCTGGGTTTTTATTTGAGTTCCAGTCCCCCCCCCCTTCCCAGTAACTCATCCATCCTATTCTCCTATTGCACCTAAGGTGTCCATGTGCTCCTTTTGGTGTAGAGATTGGATCCTTAGCCTCTATCCAGGAGTATCCAAACAGCTGCTGGTTGGCAGGGTTGGTCACCAATCAAGGTAGACCCCTGGCTCCCTTTTTATTTGTTGTAATATCTGAGAAAGAAAGCTCTAAAGGAGGAAGAGAAACAGAAATGTAAGGCAGGGATGGGGGAGATGTATCTCCCTTCTGGGTGCCTTTTCCTTCTCTCCGGGGAGCACAGCCTCACAAGCAGAAGTGAAGACATCCTAGTACTTAGAAAAAACACAGAGGCCAGCAGCACAGCTAGACTGTGTTGATCGGCAGCTCATGACCACTCCCCAGGGAGTTCTCAGCCCTCCTCCAATTTGCAAAACCCTTTTATAAAACCTCAAACAAAGTTTAGATACATTCATATGCATAAGAAAATAAATAAAATAATAAAAAAAAAGAATAACACATTGTTGGTTCGGCTTCTTCCTGCTCTTCTTGTTGGGTAGCTCAGGGGACCAATGATAGAAGTCAGGGCACCTTCACCCTATTCTCTCTCTCTCTCTCTCTCTCTCTCTCTCTCTCTCTCTCTCACACACACACACACACACACTAAACTTCTTTCACTTTGCAGGTTCACCAAACCCTCACTATTACTGCACTAATTTTGAGAGTCAAAAGGACAAAGGAAAGAGGAAGGAAGCATCACTAACTGAAAATGTCTCCCAGCAACAAAGAGCACCAAATGGGAAAAAGCTGTGCCAAATGCAAAAAGGATTGAAAGGTGGGTGAATCTGACAAGCTGTTGTACAGTTACATACCAACCACCAGCTAAGGAAAGGCTGTTCCTTCCCCACAAGACTCGTCTCATTCCTATGGTGGTGGTGTTGTTTTTATAATACTCTATCATATTTAGTCATTGTATTACAGCATATTGTGTGGCTGATTCCTTAACATAAAAAAATATTCCTTCCTAGGAAGAAATAGGAAGCTCATAAACAAAGGAGAAATGCCTAAGCTTGGAAAGACCCAGCTAAGTTGAAAACCCCAAGTCCAAACAGAAACTGAAAACCTCAACCCCTAACGCAGTGACTGTGTGACCATGAAAACCTGGGCCAGCACTCCTTGTCCCTGACACCCAAACTATAAAAAACAGGAATGCAGAAAAACTTTTTCTTTTCCCATGAAAAGAAAATGGGAAAAGAAAATATTTTTCATGGGAAAAGAAAATATTTTTCTGCATTCCTGTTTTTTATGGGGCTTATGGAAGTCCCATAAAAACTGAGACCAACTGTGCTTCAGTCCCTCGGTTTCTATCCCGCAGAGAAACTGTGGTCTTTGGGTGTTCTTAAAGAACAATCTGCTCCTGAGGTCTGCCTTATCTTTCATTTTTCATGTTGCTCTGATCCATCCCAATTAAACATTTTTTAACAATAAATATTGATAATAAAACTGAGAAGCTTCTCAAAGTTCAGAAAGCTTACAAGGCCCCTCCCAAAGGCTGTAAACAGCTGCCAATCAGTGGAGCTGCCAGCAAGTTGGGACTCCCAGTCTTCATGCATCTTCACCCATGCTGGGGGCTTTTAGGTGATGCAGGAATTGAGTCAGCCGTGCTTCTGTGAGGGACCCCTCAGCCATGCTCCTGTAAGTAACCCCTAGAAAAGCCATTGGTTTACTAAGCTATATTTGGGTGGAATTGCTTCTCTGGCCCACTTGTGGTACTGGATCTGGGTGAACAGATGCTTCTTCATGTCTGCCCTGGAAAAACCACACAAAAATTGTCAATAATATTTCTTTGCTTGTTTTCATCTGTGACATGGAAAATATATAAATATGCGATGGGATCTGGGAATATGAGAAAGATCACTGCAATCTAGAATTATTCCAGGAAGATTTACAGAGAGGGGCATCCTACCCTCAGAACTGAGTGACTATCCAGTTTGGTTATGCTGTTGCCAGGGCTAGACATTAGTCAGAAGGTCACCAGCTAAATTCAGGAAATCAGTGACATCTTTTGTCTTTGGACATGTGTGTATCTTTTACTATGGTTTATGTGTGTGTGTTTAATCTATGTAAAAATTTTTGAGAAAACTTACTATGCTTGTTACTTTCTTTGAACTTGGCTGTTTTGAAGAACACTTCACCTCGCATGTGAACCTAGTGAGTGCTTCTAAATGCTGGCTCCTATCTTCCAGTGCAGCCCCATATCCTCCTTAACTACTTCATAGTGATACATGTTAAAGTCTATGTAATATTCACACAGATGAGCAGTCAACTGAAATGAAATTTTGTCTGAGATTCTTTCTGGGTCCGACTGACAAATCTTTGTGATATACTCAGTGAATTGCCTGGACATAGGGCCTAAGTAGACATAATGTAAAACAGGATAAACAAGCAGGACAGGGCCACGCTGCTTTCAGAAATGATTAGATTAATCTGTATGTTTATTAACAATACAACAGATTTATGTTAAAATTGTGATTTATGCTAGGACCCAGCTGGACTTCAGGCAGCAATGGTAAAACACTTTGACTTTAGAAAAATACGTTAATATAATCTATCACATTTAAAGAAAAGTTTTAAAAATGCTATAACCACTTGAATGAATGAAAACAGCCTTTGACAGTAGTTTAATTTCTATTGATGTGAAAACATTAGTAAACACATTAGAAAAGTTCCTCAATCTAGTAGAACACACTGAAAGGAAGCAAATATCACACATGAAGTCAAACTAGCAGTGGAAGTGAAACCAAGGTGTCCAGTGAACTCATTACTCTTCACCTTTGATCTGAGGTGTGCTGATATGAAATCCCCGTGAAAATAAAGCCCTTTGCCAGGCGTGGCGGTGCACGCCTTTAATCCTAGCACTCAGAGGGAGGCAGATTTTTGTGAGTTCAATGCCAGCCTGGTCTACAGAGTGAGTTCCAGGACAGCTGGGGCTACAGGGAGACCCTGTCTCAAAAAGACCCCCCCAAAAAAGAAAGAAAATAAAGCCCTTCAATTTCCATATATCAGTCATAAGAATTAACTTACAAAATGAATTAGAATGAAGTCGAATATATGTACATGGATTGTACTCTGTGTGGGGTGTGTGTGGTGTGTGTGTGTGTGTGTGTGTGTGTGTGTGTGGTGTATGTGTAATAATTAAGCCAGTCAGCATTTCAGTGTGGAGAAGGGAGAGGCTCACAAGCCCCATCCATAACTGAAGAGCAATTAACAGTTGACGTTCCCCAAAAGCAGGAAGAGTCAGTGCTCCCTCCGTGGATGGCCCCACGCCCCGGAGTAGATGAGCAACACAGACTGAGCTGCATGGTTAGTTTTTAGAGAGAGAGACAGAGAGGACATGAAGTTGGGAAGAGATGGAGGGGAGGCCTGGAAGGAGCTAAGGGAGGCCTGGGGGGGGCAGTGAATAGGATCAAAATAAACATATGAAGTTCTCCAAGAATTAATAAAATATATTGAAATATGTAATGAATGGATATATGCACACAAATTGACAGAGTTGTGTATGTGTGTGTGTGCACACGTGTGAGTGTAGTATATATTTATATAGAGAGAATTTATGTTTCTGAAAATCACAGAGTAACTTGGAAACTCCCTGTAGGAAGAACTGGCAAAACCAAATCATTTCATTTTTAATCAGTTTGAAATATCCAATAGCAACCAAGAAAGACAATGGGGACCAGAGACATCAAGATTTCAGAGAGAGGGGATATGGAGAGGCCTCAGCAGTTAAGAGCACTGACTGCTCTTGCAGAGGACCTGGGTCCGATTCCCAGCACCCACATGGTTCCAGGGGAATCTGACGCCCTCTTCTGACCTCTGTGGCACTGCATGATACAGGAGCCCTCACATACATGCAGGCAACACACTCATACACCTAAAATACTAAATAAAATATTTTTTTAAAAAGATTCCAAGCCAGGTGTGGTGGCATGTACCTTTAATCCCATCACTTGGGAGGCAGAGAAAGGTGGATCTCTGTGAGTTCAAGGCCAGCCTGGTCTACAGAGTGAGTTTCTAGGACAGTGGGGCTACAAGGAGACCTATCTCAAAAAGGATCCCTCCCCCCCCAAAAAAAAAAGATTCCACAGAGAAAGAAGACAAAGAGTAATTAGGGAAATAAGAAAATGAAGTAACATATTTAAAGTAGTGATCACTTCATTTATTATTTATTTATTTATCTATCTATTTATTTATTTTATTCAGACAGCATCTTACTATGTACCCCTGGATGGCTTAGAACTCACTGCGTAGACCACACTGTTCTCCAACTCATAGAGATTTTTCCTGCATCTGCCTCGTGCTGGGATTAAAAGTGTGTGCCATCATGCCTGGCCCAATGCACTTTAAATATGGCAGGCACTTGACACCATCGAATTATACTCAGCAAAATTATCCCTCAAGTCTAAAAGTAAAGGAAGAGAGAAAATACAGTTTTGAGAACTTGACACTAGCAGATCTAAACTTACCAAGTTTTACAGGTAAAACTTCAAGCAGAAGAAAAAGGCAGTCGAAATGACAGTATGGAAGTAAAAAAGAGAATGAAAATGAGAAGATAAGCATACAGCTCTGAACTAATAAGAAATATACTAAAATAATGATTTATGTTATGTAATAATATTTTTTTTGGTCTTTTCAAGACAGGGTCTCCCTGTAGCCCCAGCTGTCCTGGAACTCGCTCTGTAGACCAGGCTGGCCTTGAACTCACAAAGATCCACCTGCCTCAGCCTCCCGAGTGCTAGGATTAAAGGCGTGCTCCACCACGCCCGGTTGTAATAATATTTTTAAAAATTAAATACCTAGGGCCTGCCAAGGTGGCTCAGCGGTTAAGAGCACTGGCAGCTCTTTCAATGGACCCAGGTTTGATCCCCAGCACCCACGGGGTGGCTAACAACAGTCCATAACTCCAGTTATAGGGGATCTGATGCCCTCTTCTGGTCTTGACTGGCATTGCATGACACAAGTGCACTTCCATAGTACATTCATGCACGTAAAATAAAAATAATAAAATTTTTTAAAACATTAAATACCTGGTTGGAGCTGGAGAGATGGCTCAGCGGTTAAGAGCACTGACTGCTCTTGCAGAGGACCCAGGTTCGATTCCCAGCACCCACATGGTGACTAAGAACCGTCTTAGGCCGGGCATAGTGGTGCACAGAAGGGTCTTATCTCAAAAGTAAAGTGCAGAAGAAGTTGAGGAAGGTACCCAATATAGTACACATGCATGTACACATTAACACACACACACACACACACACACACACACAAATATAGATGTATCCATAAAATGGAATACTGTTTAATAATAAAGAGAAAGTTATAATAAATACCAGAATATGGATTCTCAACGGCATGTCAATAATACAAATAGTATTATCAACACCTAGATCTGTGATTGTCTGGAACAAGGTGAACAATAGGCAAAAAGAGGGAAGCAGTTGATTAGAGATGGTGTAAGGGAAGTTTAGGGGTGATAACATATGAGGTGTTGTGTGTAGTGGATAAACAGATGTGAACATTTCTCAACATTGCTAGACATGTGTATTTAAAATATTTTATTTATTATTTTTATTTTATGTGTATGAATGTATTTATTGCCTACATGTATGTGAGTGCATCCATGTCATGCAGTGTTCATGGAGAATAGAAAAAGGCACTGGTTCCTCTGGAACTGGAGTTACGAATGTTTGCTTGCTGCTATGTGGGTGGTGGGAATCAAACCCAGGTCCTCTGCATGAGCAGCTGGTGTTCTTAACCACTGAGCCATCTCTCCAGCCCCAGATATGAATATTTAAAATGCATGTATTTTATTGCATGTAAATTACAACTTAATAAAATGTTGGATTTTTTTCTAACCAAGGTAATTTGTAAGCAATAACGTGGAAATATCTCTTTACCAGCAACAATAGTGATGACAGAAAAAGGAAGAGAAATTAAAGATTGGAACCAGGGACAGGCAAGCAGCAGAGGACCTGGGAAAGGAGGTTACCAAAGTGAGGTGCCTGAAACAAGAAAACAAGGTAAGCCTTTATTTCTGTCACATGTAACTGTCCACCCAGGTTCCCCCCGTTGAGGTCATGTGGGGTTGATGAACCCTCCCCCAACCCAACAAGCCAATGGACAGAATCTAGAAGCTGTGGAGACCTGAATGGAGAAAATATTACATCTCTATTTTCAGCAGCCTCTAAATGAAGTCTAGCAATGCCGTCAACTATAGTGACAACAGAGCAAGCAGCTTTTCAATAACTGTGACTCCATCAACAATTTGAAATCAATGTATTTTCTTTTCTACTATATATTTTATTGATGTTTTGCATATTTCATACATCATTTTTCATTCAATGTAGACACATCCCCTTTCCATGCTCCCACCCCACCCCTGTTCCTGCATTCTGCCATACATGTCTTACATCTTTCTCTCAGTCTTTTTTTCCACATTTTTCCCATTTAATTTTTTTTTTTTTTTTTTTTTGAGACAGGGTATCCCTTTTAGTCCCAGCTGGCCTGGAGCTCGCTATGTAGATCAAGCTAGCTTTGAACTCACAGAGATCTGCCTGCCTCTGCCCCCTGAGTGCTGGGATTAAAGGCGTGTGCCACCATGCCCAGCCTAAGACGGTTCTTAGCCACCATGTGGTTGCTGGGACTCGAACCCGGGTCTTCTGCAAGAGCAGTCGGTACTCTTAACTGCTGAGCCATCTCTCCGCCCCTCCCATTTAATTTTACATTACTTCAAAATATGCATACATATCCTACACTCATATACCAATATTACAAAATCTGAACCTAAGTGGTAGGTTAATTCTCAAGCCCATTAAGGGATTCACCTTTTTTAATTTTTGTAATTTTTTATTTTTTGTCTTTTTGAGACAGTGTCTCTCTTTAATCTCAGCTGTCCTGGAGCTCGCTCTGTAGACCAGGCTGGCCTTGAATTCACAGAGATCTGCCTGCCTCTGCCTCCTGAGTGCTGGGACTAAAGGCATCCGCCACCACACCCTGCTTGGGATTCACCTTTTAACCATACTGCTGCTTTCATATCAAAAAGAAATATAACATAGACAATGCTCAGTTTGCTTTGCAACTAGGGATTTTGTGCTAGTATCCACAAATGAAGGACACCATACGCTGTTTGTTTTTCTGGGACTGTATTACTTCACTCAGCATAATGTCTTCTAGTTCCATCCTTTTATCTGCAAAGTTCATGATGTGATCTTTCTTTACTGCTGCATAAAACTCCATTGTGTAGATGTACCACATTTTCTCTATCGACTCGTTGGCTGAGTGACATTTGGGTTGCTTCCAGCTTTTTGCTATTGTGAAGAGAGCTGCAATAAACATAGATGTGCATGTGTCTTTGTGATAGGATGAGTCTTGTGGTTATATACCCAGGAGTGGCATGACTGGGTCAGGTGGTAGGCTCATTTTCTGTCTTTTAAGAGTTTTCCACACTGCTTTCCATAGGGGTTGCATGAGTTCGCATTCCCACCAGTAGTGGATGAGTGCTCCCCTTTCTCTACAACCTCTCCAGATTTGATGTCATTTGTTTTCCTAATCTTGGCCATTCCTACCGGGGGAAGGTGAAATCTTAAGCTGGCTTTAATTTGCATCTCCTTACTTATTAGCCATGTTGAGCACTTTTTGAGATGTTTCTCAGCCATCTTCACTTCTTCATTTGTGAATTCTCTATTCAGCTCTTTACTCCATCTTTTGATAGTGTCATTTGTTTTCTTGATCCTTTGGTTTTTGAGTAGTTTATATATTCTGGATGTTAATGCTCTATCTGATATATCACTGGTGAAGATTTCCTCCCACTCTGTGGGTTTTCTCTTTACTTCATTGATTTCTTTTGCTGTACAGAAGCTTTTGAGTTTAATGAGGTCCTATTTGTCTGTTGTTGACCTTGTTTCCAACTCAGCCACTGTCTCATTTAGAAAGTCTTTTCCTATGCCTATGTCTTGTAGTTTACTGCCAATATTTTCTTCTATCATTTTCAGAGTTTCTGGTTTCACACTGAGGTCTTTGATCCATTTGGAGTTTATTTTTGTGCATATTGAAAGGTAGGGAAATCGATGTATTTTCATATAACGGTGCAGTTACTAAAGAATCTTGAAGTATCATCCATACTTGTAATTACTTTGAAATTGTTGTGAAAATAATATCTGCCTGCTAAGTTTTGTTATTTAGTGTGTTGGTGAGGAATTGCTATGTGACTAAATAATAAGTTGGGTTATTTAAAATGTTGATTACCATCCTTCAGTGTAATTGGTTTGGGTTATCAGTCTTTATATTTTATTTCTCATTTTTGTAAATGTTTTTGAGACGAGGTCCCTAGGCTTCATCAGAGAGGAGATGGTGTTACAAACAAATTTTAGGGCTTTTTTGTTCTAGGATATTCTCTTTCTGACTATGGTCCAAACAAGCCTGCTGCCCTAATTAGTGTGCAGCACACAGGAAGAGGAAAGAGACAGGAGGAAACAAGTCACATCTGTGATTATATTTACTTCAGGAAACAAATCCCAAGACCTCACACAAACACCCTGGAGACCAGGAAATGTAATGTAACTGGGCTGCCAACTGCCCAGTCATAGGTTTCCATCACTGGTGGTGAAAGGGTCACATCCAGTCTGCACAGTGGTATCTTGGTGAGTGAGGAGGACCAGACCTTAGGAGCCCAGGGGCACAGAGAGAGCCTGAGTTCCCATCAGGTGAAATCATTCTAAGGAAAAGGGAGAGGAAGAAGCAGAGGACTGGGATGAAGAGAACATAGGGTAAGTGGACAAGGTGACCTTGAGATTCCCACAGGCAGGATGAATGCATAGCTGCTCTCCTAGAAACAATTCTGTTTCCCTTCCATTTCCATAATACGAATGTGTACACCGTAGCCAGTTTCATCTGGGAAGAAGGTACACAATAGCTGCTCATTAGGTAGCAGGAGACTGGCTGCAAGTCTAGCACAGCTCTGCCAGTGAGCCTTTCCAAGCAAAGACAGCCTGGGGACATTTGGATTTGCAAAGCTCAAGCTAAAGAGTAGGATCTGATTACCAATCAATGTAAAAATAAATGAGGTTTCCCAGTAATAAGATTCCAAAGATCATGGTTTCAGCCCTTGGTTGCTTGCCAGAACTTGAAAGTAAGACCCTACTGCTGAAGACAGGACAAACTTCTGACACCACAAGACTTAAAGCAACTGAGCTGGAACTGACCTGGGTGCTTCCTCCCTGAAGACCAGCTCTCGCCTAACAGAAGATACTATGCAAACTGTCAGGGAAGAAAACCAATGATCCTACACAGCTGTGAGGTCTATGAACCACAACAGTGACCAGCCCAGAAAACTCTCTGTTGGTACAGTTGTGGCACTTTTTTTTTTTGGTCTTTTCAAGACAGGGTCTCCCTGTAGCCCCAGCTGTTCTGGAACTCACTCTGTACACCAGGCTGGCCTTGAACTCACAAAGATCTGCCTGCCTCTGCCTCCCAAGTGCTAGGATTAAAGGCGTGCACCACCACGCCTAGCCAGTTGTGGCACTTTTATCTGGGAGTAATCCACAGATGTCTAATTGGACTTAAGGTCTGCTCAATGGCAAAGAACTCACATGTGGTACTGTAGACACAGCCATGGACATCTGGCTAGAGAGGCCATAGATCCTAGGAAAAAAACCTATCACTTCCCTAGACCAACAAAATTTCTTACTATATTCTAAATATATATCCTTATATTTGCAAACAAGTGTACCTCTCACCTCTCATCCAAGAAGCTTCTGTTTGTAACAGATGGAGGCTATTACTAAGATCCACAAGTGGTCACATATAGAGGATAAGTGACGGTGAGGTGCCTTGCTCTAAGTGACACATCTAGAATGCAACCTCTATACCTAAGGCTCAGGAAGAGGGGGCAGAAAGAATATTAAAGCCAGGGGAAGAAAGCACCTGCTGTTACTTAGTGCATTCTAGACTTGATAGGGAAGCTACACCAATGAAATCTGCACAGTATGGTAGTCTAACAAGATCTGTATAATGACAAAACCAGTTGACAGGCCAAGGTGGATGGGGGGCTGTCACAGGGTCCCACCTCAAGATGAAGAGCCACAGGCAATCATGAATGATGAGGGAGGGAGAATCAGTTTTCTTCAGGGACTAGCTCCCTGAGAAATTATCTAACCCTAAATGGGCAGCCCCATGCACAGGAATACACAAGTACAACTAAATGGACTCAGTTATTTTACACACACACACACACACATACACACACACACATATATATATATATGCACATATATGCCTCTCTAGCACGCAAACAGCCACTGTTGGACTAACCAGCCAGTCAAAGAGCACAAGACATTGAGAGGGAGTGGGAGGACATGGGAGGAGTTGGCAGAGGACTGAAAGGGATGGAAATAATGCAGACAATGCCTATGTATGAAATAATGCAAAAGCAATGCCTATGTATGAAATTCTCAGAAATTAAAAATTAATTTACAAAAGCAGTTGAACCCTGTAGTGACTGCTGTCAGATGAAGGAGTCTGCTCCAGACTGTCTGTCAGCCTAGTCAAGGGTGGGGACCCATGCAGCACAGATCACAGCCAAGTGTACATATTATGCCAAGGGAACACAGGGGAGTGACAGGGAGGCTAAAGATAGCACAAGATACACAGTCATTAGGCTCTGCACCTACGACATTCTGAACTCTCCACGGTCACTGAGGTTCTAGTAAGTGATCAGCCTTTGTAGAATGTTCAGTTTTAAGATGCAATTTTTGTTCACGCTCCAGAGAACATGCTAATTTTTTTTGTTTGTTTGTTTCTCATTGATTGTGCTGGGTTGAAATGAAGGTGTTGTGACTAAGAAACGCAGTGCAGGGAGAGAACATGGGAGGGACTTCTGACTCCAATTTCAGCATCAAGAGGGAGGAAGCAACTGTTCTAACTAAAACCTCAACAAGGAGTAGGCAATGGAGTGGGCAAAGGGATTATAGGTATGTTCATTAAGGAGGAAAGGAAGGAGGTGGCTCATGGAGGGTGGTCAGAGTCTCAACGGCAAGTGGAACATGAGGACAGAAGCCCCCCCCCCGCCACGTGGTGCCCTCTCTTGTGCTCTCTCCTAGGATGCTCATCATGTCCTCAAAAATGGTGCTTCAGAAAAGGCTGCTGATGCTGACATGTCTTTTAGTCATTACCTGGATAATGTTTGTAATTTCCCCAGACTCCACAAAGGTAGGGACTCACTTCTCCACTTTGGTCTGAAGCTTCCCTTGCATGAGCTGTATTCTCAGAACCTGCCAGCCAATCCGGTTCTTACTTTCCCACCCCAACTCTGCTTTCTTCTCTCTGTATCTACTTCATGGAGGATGGGGGTAGGAGGAAGACACTGTCACACTTTCCTCAGTTCCCATCCATCCTCAGTCCTTTCAAATCAATGTCCTATTTCCCACAAGCTCTCAAAATGGCCCTAAGGTCACCAACTGCCATGTCATGTACACTAAGTACATGTCACTAAATCTAGGTATATATATTTTTTCCTTAGTCATATAATTCCAGTTTGTCATCATGTTTTTCCATGTAAACGGTATTTTTAGTAACCAGTGCTGCTTAGAGCTTCTGGATATTCAGTAATAATTAGGAAAGTCTTCTCATTGGAACTTTATATAGGAATTCACCCATGTTTTCTCATCTTTCCCCTATGTAGTTCCATTGTCTATATTTAAGTATCTTATTCATTTAGAGAATGTTCTTTAAATTATACAAGGTATTCATCTAATTTAATTATTTTTTCCCCATCTGACTATGCATTTCCCTAATCCTCTTAGTAAAAATTCCATCCTAGCTAGGCATAAAGGCACAGGCCTTTAATCCCAGCACTCAGGAGGCAGAGGTAAGCCAATCTATATAGCAAGTCTCAAAAAAAAAATTCCATCCTATACCTCTACTAATTTTGAATGCTGCCTCAAAAGAATCTTAAATTTGTGAAAAATAATGGTTTATTTCTGGTTTTCAATTCTGTCCAATTGTCTTTTTCAATATCTTATTTGTTATTTTTAGTTTATGCATATGAAAATATGTAAGTGCACCCATGTCATGCAATGCCCACAGAGGTCAAAAACGTGATCCCCTGGAACTGGAGTTACTGATGGTTGTTAGCCAACATGTGTGTGCTGGGACCCTGAAACCTATGTCCTCTTGTAAGAGCAGCCAGTGCTCGTAACTGCTGAGCCATCTCTCCAACCCCCACTCCCATTTCTTTTTAAAAGTCCTTTCACATATATTTGGGGGTTGGTGGAAACTCAGGACTTGCATTATAGCACACATATGGAGGTCAGAGAACAATTTGTGAGAGCTGGTTCTCCTCTTCCTCCATGTGAATTCTGGAGCTAAATTCAGGCTATCAGGTTTGTCTTTACACACTGAGCCATTGCACCAGGCCCAGAGCCCCAGGTGGGACTCACTATGTAAACCAGGCCAGACACAATCTCTCAGAGACCCAACTGCCTCTGGCTCCTGAGTGCCCAGTTCCCCTTATCTTTTAATTCAATCATCAAACCATCCTATTTTATGGTTGGAAATGTAGTTCAGCTGATAAAGCACCTGTCAAGCATGCACCAAACCCTAGCTTCCATCTGAGCAAGTACTGAATAAATGAGACATGGTGACTTACATCTGAAATCACAGTACTTGTGTAGAGCGTTACACACCTGCGCAGCAGTGTGCTTACCTCCTCGCCTACGAACAGACTTTACCTGTGCTCAGAAGCAACAGCTGAGTCGGTGGTTTGGGCCAATAACCAGCACCTGATACATTCCCAGAAGAAGCAGAAGATGATCATAAATAAATCCTTATCTTTCCCATAATAAACGAGTTTGCAGGAGCTCGCATTTTCCCTGGTTTTCATCCAACTCCCAGGGTCTGTGGTGTTGACTCTGCCCCGCCTATTTGCCCCCTCCTTGGTCAGGATCTGGACCCCCTCCCGCCTGCCCAGAGGAGGTGCCTACATCTGGTGCCCAATGTGGGGTTTCAGGTCTCTGTGAACAATGTTGAGGGAGTGCAGGTGTTCCAGGCCAGAGGTGGTCTGCTGCAGCAAGGTGATGGGCTCTAGGCCAAGGTGAGCAAAGTCCTTTTGCTCTGCATACTCCTGCAGGGTGGTTGCACACAACTCAATGGCAATGTACTGGAACTGCTGGTCCTTCTCTGTACAGAAGTAACGGCTTGAGTGCTCTTCTGATTCTCAAAGCAGCTGGACCTCATGGTATGCAAAGCTGAAGCACTCGGGAAGGATCCTCTTCATGGCCATGTCACAGTTGTCAAACATGCCCTTGTATACAAGTGTGCCCTCAGCTCCATGGCCCAGGATGTCCTTGGGGCAAAATGAAACCTGCCAGATGGTTCCTCCTTCCAGATGGTTCCTCCTTCCAGATGGTTCCTCCTGCCAGATGGTTCCTCCTTCCACATGGTTCCTCCTTCCACATGGTTCCTCCTTCCACATGGTTCCTCCTTCCAGATGGTTCCTCCTGCCACATGGTTCCTCCTGCCACATGGTTCCTCCTTCCAGATGGTTCCCCCTTCCAGATGGTTCCCCCTTCCAGGTTCCTCCTGCCAGATGGTTCCTCCTGTCAGATGGTTCCTCCTTCCAGATGGTTCCTCCTGCCACGTGGTTCCTCCTGCCACATGGTTCCTCCTTCCAGATGGTTCCTCCTTCCAGATGGTTCCTCCTTCCAGATGGTTCCTCCTGCCACGTGGTTCCTCCTGCCACATGGTTCCTCCTTCCAGATGGTTCCTCCTGCCAGATGGTTCTTCCCGCCAGGATCAGCTTCTCTCCTAAATCCTCTGATTCCATGTGCCCTCCTGAGCCTTCGATTTGTGACTGAAAATGCCTTTACTTTTCCTGTGTTGTGTTAATCCAATTTTAGGATAAAATGTCTCATAAAACCAGCTGGATATTCTTCCTAGTTGTACAAGTTAGTAATAATTGTACTAATCAGCAGAAACCCTCAGCCATCTATTGTGATTGGATCCAAGAAAAATAGTTATTGGCTGCAAGGTATTTATGAAAAGAAAAGGTCAAAATGCCTTGCATCAACTTATTACTCTCAGGGCTTCTGTTTTGGAAGAAATATATTTATCTAAAGCTCTAACTCATTGCATTAGTTACTTTCTATGACTGTGATAACACATGAAGACCAAAAGAAACGTAAGGAAGAGTTTATTTTGCCTTATGGTTCAGAGGGACAGAGTCTGCCATGGTGGGGAAGGCAGGGTGTAGCAGCAGAAACAAGAGCCAGAAGATCACATTTCTTCCACAGACAGGAAGCCCAGAGAGAGAGCAGGAAGGAGGAGGAGGTTATAAACCCTCGTAGCTGGTGCTCCAGCAAGGCTCCACCTCCTAAAGGTTCCATAACCTCTCCAAACAGCACCACTAACTGGTGACCAAGTGTTGAAAGACATGAGCCTATGATGGACAGTCTTCATTCAAACCACTGTCCTCACCATAAGTGAAAAAAGAACTTGGTTATTTGGGGACTGGAGAGATGGTTCGGCAGTTAAGAGTACTGGATGCTTTTGCACAGGACCTAGGTTTGGTTTCCTGTACACACATGGCAGCTAACAACTGTGGTAACTCAAGTTCCAGGGGAATGCATGCTCTGCCTGTATTGCAGGATATGGTGCACCTGCACACATGCAGGCAATACACTCATACACATAAAATAAAAATAAATATGAATATAAATAAGTGAATGACTAATGGGAAGGAAGTTCACTTCATACTGTATTACATTTCTTGTCATTTCAGCTTTGGACTGCTCTAAACAAATCCATCTCCTTCCATCCCTGGAACATCTCCATAAAGTCCTCATCCCCTGAAACTCCAATGAATCTGGCTGAGTTACCAACAGAGGCGAACCTAAGAATAGGGGCCACCCCTGAAACAGTGAATCTGATCGCATCGCCCACAGAGACAGAGCTGAGAGTCAGGGAGATCCTGGAGAAGCTAGACCAGCAGATCCCACCCAGACCCTTCACCCACCTCAACAGCACCACCAGTGCCGCACACAGCACGGCCACCATCCTCAACCCTCGACACACGTACTGCATGGGGGACCAGCTGGACGTCCTGCTGGAGGCCAGGGACCACCTGGGACACAGGAAGGAGTATGGTGGGGACTTCCTGAGGGCCCGGATGTCCACCCCATCCCTGAAGGCAGGAGCTACTGGAAAGGTGACAGACTTCAACAATGGCACCTACCTTGTCAGCTTCACTCTGTTCTGGGAAGGTCCAGTCTCCCTGTCCATCCTGCTCATCCACCCCAGCGAAGGGGCGTCAGCTCTCTGGAGGGCGAGGAACCAAGGCTATGGTAAAATTACTTTCAAAGGCAAATTTGTCAATGGCACCTCCGAAGTCTTGGTTGAATGTGGCTTGACCCTAAACTCAACAACTGAACTCTGCAAATATTTGTACCGCAATGGAGAAGAAGTCTTCTACTGCATAAAGCCTCAACACATGCCCTGTGAGGTTCTGACACACGTATGTACCAGACAGGAACCAGTTTCTTATCTCACTGCCAAAGAAAAAAGCCTTTTCCACAAGTGAGTATATTTTTTTTCGGTAAAATGAGAGGTTTCCCCCATCCCCCACAGAGCAAGAGTGCCCATCTCAACATTGAACACAATCCTCAGATGTTTCCTTTACTCAAGATTCTGATAAGGCCTGTGTTGTCCCCTATTGACACCACAACTTGCATTTTCTTTGACCTATTCAACAAAAAAGGGCTGCTCAAGGTGGAACTCAAGAAAGTACATGCCTTTGCTTCTATGTGACAAACAAGAATGTCACATTTACCTATCTACTTTACTGTAGACGTAGGTTTGCCAAATATCTCCTGTATGAAGCTATTCTGATATAATTCATAGATGTTGCACATCCCTCTTCCGCCAGAAAAATTCTTCCATATGCTTACAATAATCATGATCCTCCACCTCATCTATCTTATCACGTAGATTCCAGCCCTTAACATCTGCTATTCATATGTTTCTCTCCACGCCTTGGGCTCCTGTGTCAGTTTGGACCACCTGACTACATGACTCATCTCATCTAGATTATGGTGACAGCTACTTGATGGGACTCTGTGATGTCCCTCATACTCCTGTCTAATTCATTAATTCTCTCCCCCTCCCACCCTCTTCCTCTTTTCCTAACAGGTGTCAACCTTTTATTCATTTATTCAGCAAACATGTAGCAAAAGTCCATTCTAGGCCAGGTGTTTGGTCCTAGAGCCACAAAAATGTGCCCCACAAGTCACAGTGCAGCCTGAACAATCATAAGTCAACTCCTACAGGTCAGATTCGGGTCATGTACACTTCTTTGGGTAGAAGAATCCTTCATCCTCCCCAAGTTGTAGCCTAGCAATTCCTGGAAGCCCTCATCTGGACACTAACAACCATCTCTGACTCCAGTTTCAGGGGATCTGACAACCTCTTCTGACCTCCACAGGCATTGCATGACATGGATGCACTTACATACATACAGACAATACACTCATACACATGAAACAAACATAGTAAAAAGTCATGTTTACAGACTTTTCTCTTAATCTTTCAGAAACAGATGCTTAGTGAAAGTGAACACCGAAAGAATTGGCATATATCTGTTGTACACGTACTTGAGACCCCTTCTGCCCTTCACCTCTTCCTGCCTGAATTTACTTACACATGCTCTTGGGTTTGAAACAGAAAGAATCAATTCATGGAAGAGGACAAGAGCTTCAAAGCAAGAAAAGTCTGGTAGTTTTCATCATCTGGAGAAAGAAATGCATCATCCATTAATTCATGCATCAAACACTATCTTCTACCAAACATTGTGATAGAGTGGGGGATACAGAAGTGACCTGACAAATGGATTACTCTCCTTTGTAAAACAGAAACTCATGATAAAACAAGTCTTAAGATTAAAAAAAAAATGGAAGGTGGATATAGCAAGATCCATAGCTAAGCAGGGAAGCGGAAGACCAGTGGTGACAGGCCGGTGTGCCACAGAGAGGAGTCTAGGCACCTCTGGTTAGTGATGGGAGGCAATGATTGACTTTAAATGATAACACATTGGCATTCACAGTGGCAGAGGATGCTGTGGCAGGGGTACTGAAGAATTTAGGTGTGATGAAGCTAAAGCAAAAGGCTCACTGCAATTTAAGGACAATACTGTGTGAACTTGAATAGGTGATATTGGAAGCAGATATTGAAAGCTATAGATTTGATAGTTTAAAATCTCAAACTTCAGGACCCACTGAATACATGTAGCAGATGAGCACAGATGCCCTGGACTTGGGCCCTCACAGTGAACTAGAACATCTTCCAAAATTCTACTTCATTTATAATACCCTACAACCTAAAAAAATCACACAGTAAAAATTAAGTTCCTGTTTATAGTTAAAGAAATTTAAAACATTTCCTTCCCTTAGAGGGAAGTGATTCATCTTTCTCATGTTATATGAACAGATAACAGGCTAATTTATTGTCTTATTTTTTTCTGAAGGTCCAAAATTGGAATTGAAATAATGAAAGATGCTGAAAACATTGAAGTCTCCCAATGTAACAGTAAGTGTGTTCTCCTCCGAAGCAGGTCCTTCTTAGTACATACCTGTCTCTTACAGAGGGAAGGTTTTCAGTGTTAATTGTATTAGTTGTAGCTATCTGAAGTATAATTCTTTTTTTTAATTTTTTTATATTATTTTTATTTACTGTAGTGTTATGAATGACTGTCTGCCAATGTGCAAGTTTGTGCAACCCATGTCATGCAATGCCGCGGAGGTCAGAAGAGGGGTGGTCGGAAATTTCCCCTGGAACTGGAATTCTCCTGGAATTGAATTGCAGGACAGTTCTCGGCGCCATGTGGGTGCTGGGGATCGAACCCGGGTCCTCTGTAAGAGCGGTCGGCGCTCTTAACCGCTAGACCATCTCTCTAGCCCCTGAAGTATAATTCTTAATAAGTTCCTGTGAGACCAAATGTGCCAGATATGAGAGAAAACAATTCAAAAAATTACATATTTTAATACTTGTTTTATTTATATTTATTTTTAATTTTTATTTATTTATTTTAAGTTTTTTTATTCTGTATGTGTATGAATGTACTGTCTGAATGTAAGTTTGTGCACCCGTGTCGTGCAATGTTGTGGAGGTCAGAAGAGGGTGTCAGATTCCCCTGGAACTGGAGCCAAAGACGGTTTTCAGCCACCATGTGGGTGCTGGGGATCAAACCCCGGTCCTCTGCAAGAGCAGTGAGCGGTCTTAACTGCTAAGCCATCTCTCCAGCCCTATTTAGTTTTTAAGGGATTCAGAATATAATAGCACAGCTGTTTTCAGATCACATTAACGTTGCTCAGTTTGTCATACAATTAGGTAATTGGTGCTAGCATCCACAGATGAGGGATACCATTCATCATTTGTTTTTCTGGGACTGTGTTACTTCACTCAGCATGATATTAGCTCCATCCATCTACATGCAAAGTTCATGATGTCATCTTTCTTTACCTCTGCATTGTGTACCACATTTTCTCTATCCACTCGTCAGTTGAGGGACACTTGAGTTGGTTCCAGCTCTTTGCTATTGTGAACAGAGCTGCAATAAACATGGCTGTGCATGTATCTCTGCGGTAAGACGAGTCTTGTGGGTATATACCCAGGAGTGGTATGGTTGGCCAGGTGGCAAGTTCATTCTGAGTCTTCCAAGGGTTCTCCACACTGCTTTCCATAGTGGCTGTATGAGTTTACATTCCCACCAGCAATAGATGAGCGTTCCCCTTTCCCCACAACCTCTCCAGCACTTGGTATCATTTGTTTTCTTGATCCTAGCCAGTCTTATTGGAGTGAGATGATATCTTAAAGTGGTTTTAATTTGCATTTCCTTAATTATTAGCATCACTGAACACTTTTTAAGATGTTTCTCAGCCATCTCTATCACTTGTGAAGTTTCTGTTCAGCTCTTTGCTCCATCTTTTGAGTGGTCATTTGTTTTCTTTCTTCTTTATTTTTGAGTAGTTTATATATTCTGGAAATCAATGCTTTGTCAGATGTATCTGTGGTGAAGGTTTCCTCCCACTCTGTGGGTTTTCTCTTCACTTCCTTCATTGTTTCTTTTGATGTACAGAAGCTTTTGAGTTTAATGAGGTCCCATTTGTCAATTGTCGATCTTAATTCTTGTGTAGCTGCTGTCTGATTTAGGAAGTCTTTTCCTATGCCTATGTCTTGTAGGCTGCTGTCAACTTTTTCTTCTATTGCCTTCAGAGTTTGGGGTTTCACGCTGAGGTCTTTGATCCATCTGGAGTTGACTTTTGTACAGGGCAAGAGGTAGGGGTTTAATTTCATTCTTCTACAAGTGGTGATCCAGTTTTGCCAACACCACTTGCTGAAGATATATTTATATTTATTTGTATGTGTATAAGAGTTTTGCATTTTTGGTAAGTGCATCTGTGTTGTGCAAAGTCAGTGATGGCCAAAGTGTTAGAGCCCCTGGAACTGGAGCTACAGATGGTTGTTAGCCACCATGTGGGTACTAGGAATCAAACCTAGATCTTCTGGAAAAGCAGCCAGTGCTCTTAACTGGTAAGCCATCTCATATTCCTCCCATATTCTTTTTTTTATCAATTTATATTGTTATTAAAGATTTTAGTTAGCATAAAAATAGTGGTCCTCCATGACTTTAAAAATTTTTTTATTATTAAACTTTTTCCATACATCATACATCATTTCTCAGTCGAATTTAGAGTCACTTCCCTTTCCATGCCCCCCACCCCACCTGAGTTCCTGCACTCTGCCATACATGTCTTGCATTTTTTTCTGAGTCTTTCCAGAGTTTTTTTTCCCAGTTCTTTTGTTGTTGTTGTTCTCTCTAACTTGCATTGCATATATATACATAATTATATACATACATAATATATACATACATACATACACATATCACCTGAATTGGAGGATTTTCTTTTTTTCTTTACTTTTTTTTTCTTTGCTAAAAGATGTCATGTTTTTCTTAAGGAAGTGTTTGAAGTTTCCTCCTTGGCAAGCCCAAACAACCATCAATCTTGCCCTTCTGCTCCACACTGGGGTCTTCCCCGCCCATGTTTCCACAAATAAGGTCCAGTAAGCACACGTCCTGTCTTGATTCTCCTGCACTGGCCTCCAAGATATAGCCTGGGTAGTCCAACAATGGCAGTTTATACTCTGAAGAGGTTGAAATCCCAGTAGCTGCTCAGTCCACAAGCTGGATATCTCAGTAGTCCCCATCTGACATTGAAGGTTTGGAGGATTCTTGGAGAGACATGAGTCTTCAGTCCATATTGGAAGGTTGAAAAGCTGTGTCCATGACATTTTTTTAGGAGTTCACATTTTTCCCTTTAATTTTATATTACTCTAATATATGAATACATACCCTCCACACATATACCAAAATTGCAAAGTCTGAAAATAAGTGGTCAGTTAATTCTAGAGCCCATTGAAGGATTCACATTATAACAGCATAGTTGACTTCAGATAAAAGAAATATAACATTGAATTTGCTCAGTTTGCCTTTCAACTAGGGATTTGGTGCTAGCATCCACAAATAAGGGATACCACTCGTCGTTGGTTTTTCTGGGACTGTGTTACTTCACTTAGCATAATGGCTTCAAGTTCCATCTATTTACCTGCAAATTTCATGATGTCATTTTTCTTTACTGCTGCATAGAACTCCGTTGTGTAGATGTACCACATTTTCTCTATCCACTTGTCAGTCGAGGGACACTTGGGTTACTTCCAGCTTTTTGCTATTGTGAAGAGAGCTGCAATAAACATAGATGTGCATGTATCTCTGTGATAGGATGAGTCTTTGGGTATATACCCAAGAGTGATATGACTGGGTCAGGTGGTAGGCTCATTTTCAGTTTCTTGAGAGTTCTCCACATTGCTTTACATAGGGGTTGCATGAGTTTGCATTCCCACCAGCAGTTGATGAGTGCTCCCCTTTCCCCACAACCTCTCCAGCATTTGGGATCCTTTGTTTTCTGGATCATAGCTAGTCTTACCATAGTAAGATGAAATCTTAAGGTGGTTTTAATTTGCATTTCCTTAATTATTATCGATGTTGAACACTTTTTAAGATGTTTCTCAGACTTTATCTTTACTTCTTCATTTGTGAAGTCTCTGTTCAGCTCTTTACACCATCTTTCGAGTGGGTCATTTGTTTTCTTCCTCCTTTGTTTTGAGTTTATACACTCTGGATGTTAATGTTCTGCCAGATGTATCACTAGTGAAGGTTTCCTCCCACTCTGTGGGTTTTCTCTTCACTTCTTTGATTGTTTTGTTGTTTTTTTTGTTTGTTTGTTTGTTTTTTTTTTTGCTGTACAGAAGCTCTTGAGTTTAATAAGGTCCCATTTGTCAATCGTTGACCTTTTTTTTTGCACAGCTACTCTGATTTAGAAAGTCTTTTCTGATGCTTATGTCTTATAGGTTACTACCAACATTTTCTTCTATCATTTTCAGAGTTTCAGGTTTCACATTGAGGTCTTTGATCCATTTGGAGTTGATTTTTGTACATGGTGAGAGGTAGGGGTTTAGTTTTATTCTTCTACAAGTGGTGATCCAGTTATGCCAACATCATTTGGTAAAGATGCTGTCTTTCCTCCATTGAGTCTTCGTGGCCTCTTTGTCAAATATGAGGTGGCTGAAATTGGGTGTGCTCAGGTTTTGATCCTCAATTTTTGTTCCCTTGATCTATAGGCCTGTTTTTGTGCCAATACCAGGCTGTTTTTATGACTATAACCCTGTAATATAGTTTGAAGTCTGGTATAGCAATCCCCCCTGTATTGCTCTTTTTGCTCAGGGTTGCTTTGGCTATCCGGGGTCTTTTGTTTCTCCATATGAACTTTAGGATTTCTTTTCTAGGTCTGTGAAGAAGCTCGTGGGGCTTCTAATTGGGATTGCATTAACTCTGTATATTATTTTGGGTAAGATGGTCATTTTTACTATATTGATTCTTCCAATCCATGGGCATGGGAGGTTTTTCCATCTTCTAGTATCTTCCTCAATCTCCTTCTTGAAGGATTTAAAATTTTCTTTGCAGAGATTTTTGGTGTGTTTGGTCAGGTTTGTTCCTAGATAATTTATTTTTTTGGAGGCTATTGTGAGTGGGAAAGTCTCCTTTAGACCATTAATATTTAGGGTTAATATTGAGAGATGTATATTTCTTCCCTTTAGTTTATTTTCTGTTTGCATTTTGCTCTGTTTGTATTTCTGGGTTTATACCTTCATTAATTACTCTCTTGTTGCTGGGGAATAGCTGCTCCTTTTCCTCTGTCTTCTGAACTGCTTCCAGTATTTTCTGGAGGTTTGGATTTCTAGACATGTATTCTTTCATCTTGTTTATGTCATGGAATATTTTCCTTTCTCCTTTTATTATAATTGACATTTTTGCTGGGTAGAGTAACCTGGGTTGGCATCTGTAGTCATTTAGTACTGGAAATATTTTGGTCCAAGCTCTTCTGGCTTTCATCATTTGCACTGAAAAGTCAGCTGTAATTCTGATGGGTTTTCCTTTACATGTAACCTGTTGTTGTTTTTCTCTTATGGCTTTCAATATTCTTTCTTTGTTTTGAGCATCTAGAGTTTGGATTATGATATGGTGTGGGGAGTTTCTTTTCTGATCTTGTCTATTTGGTGTTCTATGTGCTTCTCGTATTTGTATGAGTGTGTCTCTTTTCAATTTGGGGAAATTTTTCTCCTAGAATTCTGTTGAAGATCTGGTCCATACCATTGTCCTGGGATTCTTCTCTTTCCTCTATATCTATGATGAGGAGACCAAAAAAAAAAAAAAAAAAAAAGAACCCCACCACACAGTTCATCTTAACTGATGCAGAAAAGCCGTTGACCAAAAATTCAGCATGCCCTTCATGTTCTTAAGGGCCTAGAGGAATGGGACTGAGAGGGAATCATTTCCGCAACAAAAATTAAAGCCATATATCAATAAATCTACCGATGGCCAAATATCTCATTCTCTTAGAATTTGTGAAGAAGAAAGAAAAAACTAGAATGCGTCCCTTATGACAGGAATCCAGCATATGGCTGCCCCCTATCGTTCACTCCTCTGTCACATGAGATGCTGCTTGAAATGGCTCATGAGTAGCTAATAAGACAAGAAGGAAAGAAATTATAGCGAGTACTATATTGCGAATAAGTAAAGAAAGTCAATACTATCCTTTTGATGATGATACGATAGGGTTTTACCTAGAGGATGCCAAAAACCCACAAGAAAACTTCAGAAACAATCAACAATCAAAAAAAAAAAAACCACTAAAGGTTATGTGGTATAAAAAAAAAACCTTAGAAAAATCGTTTGAATAGGCCTTTCAACTTTATGCCAATAACAAAAACAACTGGAGAAGGAACAAAGGAGACTTTTCCACTCACAATAGCTCCAAAAAAATATACTTATCTTAGTGAACAAGACCAGACGCTAAACACACACAAAAATCTCTGCAAAGTAAAATTTGTAAATCCTTCAAGAAGGAGATTGGGAAGATACGTAGAATGATGCAAAATACATCCTGCCCCTTATGCCCATGCATTGTGAAGAGTATCATTCTATATGCTAAAAAATGACCACTTACCCAAAATAATATTACGAGTTAATGCTCACTTTCCAATTAGAAGCTTCCACGAACTTTCTTTACATAAAGGTGACTAGGAAAAAGATAATCCTATAAGTTCATATTGGGAGAAATTCACATAAGACCCGGATAGCCATAATTGCAACCTGTAGGCAAAAAGAGCAAATACAGAGGGGTGCGTTGTTTCCTATACCTATGACTTCAAATCTATATCCGGATTTACTAGCTTCATAGTCATTATAAAGCTTAGTAGTTGTAAGCCAAACAGTGCCTTATAGAATCAATGGAACAAAATATAATGAGATTTCAAATACTACTGTATCTACACCCGAATTTCAAGCCACCTTCTATATTTGACCAAAAGATTGGCCACGAATTACTTCAGGAGGTAAGACTGAGTATCTTTAACATAATGATTTTGGCATCATACTGTGAATACCACTTTCTTGAAAAATAAAACTTATATAACCTCCCTACCTCTCACCATGTCACATAAAAATCAACTCCAAATGGATCAAAGACCTCAAGTGAAACGTGTGTTAAAACTCTGAAAAATGATAGAAGAAAATGTTGTGTAGTAACCCATAAGACATAGGCATCAAAAAGACTTTCTAAATTCAGAGATCAGCGTGCAAAAGAAAAAGGTCAACGATTGACTAATGGGATCTATTTAAAACTCAAGAGCTTTGTACAGACAAAAAAAAAAAAAAAAAAAAAAAAAAAAAAAACAAACAATCAAAGAAGTGAAGCAACAACCCCACAGAGTGGGAGAGAAATCTTCACTCGCTATATCTGAGCAGAATACCTTAATGTCACCAGAGGGTATATAACTCTAAAAAACAAAGGATGAAGAAAACAAAGACCACTCAGAAGATGTGTAAAGAGCTGAACAGAGACTGTCTCATGAAGAAAGAAGATAAAGACTAAAGTTCTCTGAGATATACATCTTAATAAAAGTGTTCCAACATCGATTAATTAAAAGGAAATGCAAATTTAAAACCTGACTTAAGATTTCATCTTTACTAGGTAAAGACTAGGCTATGATCAGAAAACAAAGGGTCCCAAATGCTGGAGAGGTTGTGGGGGAAAGGGGTAGACCTCATCCACTGCGTGGTGGGAATGCCAAACTCTATCATTGACCCCTGTGAAAAGCATTTGTGAGAAACTCTAATGAAACTGAAAAGAGGAGCCTAACCACCTGACCCAGTAATCATCTTGTTATGCCCACAAGACTCATCCTAAGCACAAGATAATGCATCTAGTACTACATGACATCTATGTTTATGCCGCTCTCTTCTACAATAGCAGAAAGCTGGAAGTAAACCCAAGGCCTCGACTGATCAGAGAGGATAAGAAAATAATCGTGGTACATCTACACCAATGGAGTTCTATGCAGCAGTACAAAGAAAAATATGCACATCATGAACTTTGCAGTAAAAGGATGAAATCTTGAAGAACCATTATTGATAGTGAATGTATTAACAGTCCCGAAAAACCAACGACGATGTGGGTACCCTATTTGTGGATCTAGCACCAAATGCCCTAGTTGAAGAGCAATACTAGCAACATTATCAATGTTCTATTTCTTTTAATCTGAAAACAACATCTGCCGTTATAATGTTGAATCCTTCAATGGCTCTAGAATTAACCTCTGACCATTTTCAGACTTTGCAATTTGGTTATAGGTGGAGGGTATGTATTCATTATATTAGATATATAAAATTAAATGGGAAAAAGTGTGAACTCCTAAACAAAATGTCTGAGACACAGCTTTTCACCTTCAATAAGGAGCTGGGACTCATGTCTCTCCAAAAGACGCCCCCAAAACCTTTCAACTGCAGATGGGGGACTACTGAGATATCCAGCTGTGGATTTCTGTGGGGCGCTACTGGGGATTTCAGACTCTTCAGAGTATAAACCGCCATTGATGACATACCAGCTGTATTGGATCTGGCGCCTAGTGCAGGAGGATCAAGGACAGGACGTGTGCTTACTGGCCTCTATTTGGTAGGACACATGGGGGAAAGGAAGACCCCCAGGTGGAGCACAAGTAGAGATGATGGTTGTTTGGCTTGCAACGGAGAAACTTCAAAACACTCCTTAAGAAAAAACATGACATTCTTTTAGCAAAAAGAAAAAAAAAGAAAGTTAAAAAAGAAAAAGAAAATCCATCCAATTCAGGTTGTGTGATTTATTTATTTGCTATGTAGTATTATGTATGAGTATATCTTATTAGGTAATATATGCTGCAATTGCAAAAGTTAGAGGAGAACAGACAAACAACAAAAGAACTGGAAAAAAAACTTCTGAAAGACCTCAAAAAAATGCAAGACAGTCTATGGGCAGAGTGCAGGACTCAGGTGGGGGGCATGGAAAGGAAGGTGACTCGAAAGTCGATGAGAAAGGAGGGATGTATGGAAAAAAACGTGTAATAATAACAAAGAAATTTTGGAAAAGTCAGTGAGTAACCCACATATGATGCTAACAAATATTCTTGGAAAACAATACTAAATTGATTAAAAAATCAATGAATATGGGAGGATAAGAGTTTGGTCTCCATTAAGAGCACTGGCTCTTTTCCGAAGACTGGGTGTGATTCCTAGTACCCATCATGGTGTGCTTGAACAACCCATCTGTAGACTTCCAGTTCCGGGCTCTAACACTTTGGCCATACACTGACTTTGCACAACACAGATGCACTTACACAAAATGCAAAAATTCTTTGTATACCATCATACATAATAAATATCAAATATATCTCAGCATAAGTGGGGTGCAACAAACTGGATCACCATGCTGTCGAAGAATGGAAACTTAAACCCCTACCTCTGCCCTGTACAAAAAATCAACTCCAATGGATCAAAGACCTCAACTGTGAAATCTCACAACTCTGAAGGCAGATAAAGAAAAAAGTTTGACAAGCCTACAAGGACATAGCATAGGAAAAGACTTCCTAAATCAGAGCAGCAGCTCACAAAAATTATTAAGATCGACATTTGACAAGTGGACCCTCATGTTTAAACTGCAAAAAGCTTCTGTACATCAAGAAGAAACAATCAGGAAGTGAAAGAGCAAAAACACCACAGAGTGGAGGAAACCTTCACAGCAGAAACATTCTGACAAAGCATGTCTTTCCAGAATATATAAATACTACTCAAAAATAAGAAGTAAATGAAAAACAAATGACACTATCTCAAAAGATGGGAGCAAAGACTGGAACAGAAAAAGCTTACAAGTGCTGGCTGAGAAACTATCTCTTAAAAAAAAAAAAAAAAAGTGTCCAAAAAGATAAATTAAGGAAATGGCAAATTATAAATCACTTTAAGATATCATCTCTACTCCAAAATTAAGACTGGTCTAGGATCAGAAAAACAAATGATACCAAGTGCTGGAGAGTTTGTGGGGGAAAGGGGAACGCTCATCATGCTGGTGGGAATGTTAAATTCATACAGCCGACTATGGCGAAAGCAGTGTGGGAAACCCTTGGAAGACTCAGATGGAGCTTGCCAACCTGCCACACCAGTACCACTCGCTGAGAGTGTAACCCACAAGACTGTCTTACCGCAGAGAACGACTGCACACCAGTTTATTGCAGCTCTCGTTCACAAGCAAAGAGCTGGAACCAACTCTCAAGTGTCCCTCACTTGACAGAGTGGATAGAGAAACTGTCGTACACAATGCAGATTGGTTAAAGAAAGCTGAATCCTGAACGGTGCATGTAGAGACTTGGAGGGGCGAATATAAGAGGGTGACTAAGGAACAAAGGTACCAGAAAACAAGATGATATGGGAGCCATACTCTGTGGATGCTGCACCAATTACCTAATAGTATGACAAACTGAGAAGGCAACGTTACTGTGATCTGAAAACAGCTTGCTATTACATTTGATATCCATTAATAAAATAATAGGGCTGGAGAGAGGGCTCGCTGATGCAGTTAAGAGCGCTCACTGCTCTTGCAGAGGGACCGGGGTTCGATCCCCAGACCCACACGGGGGCTTGGAAAACCGTCTTGGCTCCAGTTCCAGGGGACTCTGACACCGCTGCTGACCTCCACAACATGGCACGACACGGGGTGCACAAACTTACATTCAGACAGTACCTTCATACACACCTACAGAATAAAAAAAACTTCTTAAACTAAATAAATAAAAATTAACAATAAAAAAAAAAAAACGTATTTAAAATATTCATTAATTTTTTGAATTGTTTTCTCTCATATCTGGCACATTTGGTCTCACAGGAACTTATTAAGAATTATACTTCAGGGGCTAGNTTTTTTGTCTTTCAGTCCATTCATGTGCTTTATGACATTTATTGATTTACATATGTTGAACCATCCCTCCATCTCTGGTATGAATTCAGTTTGGTTATGGTGGATGACTTTTTGATATGTGCCTGTTTGTGGTTTGCAAGTATTTTGTTGAGAATTTTTGCATCTATGTTCATTAGTGGAATGGGTCTATAGTTTTCTTTTTTGGCTGTATCTTTGCCTGGTTTTGGTATTAGAGTGATGTTGGCTTCGTAAAAGGAATTTGGGAGATTTCATTCTGTGTCTATCCTCTTTAATTATTTGAGTAGTAGTGGCTGTAAGTCTTCCTTAAATGTCTTATTGAATTCTGCTATGAATCCATCTGGACCTGGGCTTTTTTTAGTAGGGAAGTGTTTTATTACAGTTTCAATTTCCTCCTTTATTATGGGTCTATTTAAGCTGCCAATCTCTTCCCGGTTAAGTCTTGGTGGATTCCATGATGTCAGGTATTCCTCCATTTCTCTTAGGTTTTCAAATTTAGTAGAGTATAGGTTTTTGACATTCCTGTAAGATTGTCTGAATCTTTTCACTGCTGTGATGTTTCCCTTTTCATCTCTAATTCTGTTTACTTGGAGTTGTTCTTTCCTTCTTTTAGTTAATTGGGCTAGAGGTCTATCTTGTTTATTCTTTCAAAGAACTAGCTCTTGGATTTGTTGATTTTTTTGTATTGTTTTCTTTGTTTCTATTTAATTTATTTCTGCTCTGATTTTTATTATTTCTTCCTGTCTGCCAGGTTTAGGATTCATTTGTTGCTGCCTCTCAAGTGTTTTTAGTTGCAGTGTGAAGTCATTTATTTGTGATCTTTCTGTTTTCTTAATGTAGGCACTTAGGGCTATGAATTTTCCTCTCAGGACTGCTTTTAATGTGTCCCATAGGTTTTGCTGTGTTGTATCATCCCTTTCATTTAGTGGCAGGAATGCTTTAATTTCTTTCTTTATTTCTCCTTTGATCCATCGTTATTCAGTAGTGTGTTCCTTAGCCTCCACATGTTCTTGTAGCTAGTAGGGCTCTTTCTGGTGTTGATATTAAGCTTTATTGCACTGTGATCTGATAAGATGCATAAAATTATTTCAATTTTTTTTTGTATTTGCTGAGGTTTGCTCTGTGTCCCAGTATACAGTCAATTTTGGAGAATGTTCCATGGGGTGCTGAGTAGAAAGTATATTCTTTGGTGTTTGGGTGCAATATTTGGTAGATGTCTGTTAGGTCCCTTTGATGTATTGTATTGCTCAGTTCATATGTCCCTCTGTTTATTGTTTGTCCAGTTGACCTGTCCAATGGGCTCAGTAGGGTACTGAAGTCTCCCATTATTAGTGGGCTGGGATTGATCTGTGTCTTGAAGTTCTTCAGGATTGTGTTTATGAATTTTGGTGCTCCAGTATTTGGTGCATATATATTTATGATTGTGAGATCTTCATGGTTGATTGATCCTTTGATAAGGATGTAGTGACCCTCTTCATCTCTTCTGATCAGTTTTACTTTGAAATCTATTTTGTCTGATATTAAAATCATAACTCCTGCTTGCTTTTTGGTGCCATTTGTTTGGAAATATTTTTTCCACCCTTTTACCTTAAGATGGTGTCTGTCCTTAAAGGTGAGGTGTGTTCTTGTAGACAGCAGAAAGATGGATTCAGTTTCTTAATCCATTCTCCCAGTCTGTGTCTCTTGACTGGGGACTTTAGACCATTAATATTTAGGGTTAATATTGAGAGATGTATATTTCTTCCCTTTAGTTTATTTTCTGTTTGCATTTTGCTCTGTTTGTATTTCTGGGTTTATACCTTCATTAATTACTCTCTTGTTGCTGGGGAATAGCTGCTCCTTTTTCTCTGTCTTCTGAACTGCTTCCAGTATTTTCTGGAGGTTTGGATTTCTAGACATGTATTCTTTCATCTTGTTTATGTCATGGAATATTTTCCTTTCTCCTTTTATTATAATTGACATTTTTGCTGGGTAGAGTAACCTGGGTTGGCATCTGTAGTCATTTAGTACTGGAAATATTTTGGTCCAAGCTCTTCTGGCTTTCATCATTTGCACTGAAAAGTCAGCTGTAATTCTGATGGGTTTTCCTTTACATGTAACCTGTTNTTTAAAGCTGAGAGGTTTGGGGGCAGGAGAGATGACGCAGTGGTTAAGAGCACTGGCTGCTCTTGCAAAGGATCCCAGTTTGGTTCCCAGCACCCACATGGTAGCTAACAACTGTCTGTAACTCTAGTTCCAGGGGATTCTGGCCTCCATGTATGACACGAGTGCACTTCCATACATATGTGCAGGCAATCCATCCATACACATAAAATAAAAAGGATAAATTAAATACTTTTTTTAAACTGGGATTTTTTTTTTCCTTTTTGTCTTTTTAGACAGGGTCTCCCTTTAGTCCCAGCTGGCCTGGAGTTCACTATGTAGACCAGGCAGGCCTTGAACTCGTAGAGATCCACCTACCTCTGCCTCCCAAGTGATAGGATTAAAGGTGTGGGCCACCACGCCTGGCTCAATTTCCTTTTTATTTCCTTATGAGATTCCTTTAGTATTTCCATTTCCTTCTGGAGTTGACCATTCTCCCCTTTTAATTTTTCAGTTTCCTTTTTCATTTCAGCCTGAGATTTTTTTTCAGTGTTTCCATTTCCTTCTGGAGTTTGTCATTCTCTCCCTTCTGGTCATTGATTTCTTTGAGATATCTGTATGATTGTTCTTTTAAGATCTGTGTCCTGGGTTACCTCCAGGGAGAGCTCATTGTTGAAATCCTCTATAAGACTGATAGTTTGGTGGAGATTTCTTATTTGCTTTTCCCATGTTGTTGATTTTTCTTTCTACTTTTGGCATGTGGATTTGATTTGTTTTCTTTGTAATCTGATATGAAATTCAGGTGTTTCTTCATTGTCATGTAGGCCTGTTTCTTTAGTTTGACTTGGGGGGGTGATTTGGCCCCTGTGCTGGCAACCTGGCCTCAGTGTCCCTGAAGATCGGAGTGGGCGGGCCTGCTCTTATCTGACCTGGCTTTCGGGGGAAGACCAGGTGCTGCTGGCTGTTGCCTCAGTGTCCCTAAAGACCCAAGTTCCCTGTGGGGTGAGCTGGCTCTTATCTGGCCTGCTGTGGAAGTGGGGAGGCAGCCGACTACCTCCTCAGCATCCCTGAAGAACCAAGCTCCCAGCAGGGTAGGCTCCCTCACACCAGGCCTGAGGTGCAGGTGGCTTCTGCCTCAGTGTCTCTGAAGACTCGAGCTCCTAGCTGCATGGGCCTGTGGCAGAAGCCGCAGTGCCACTGGCTGTTGCCTCAGTGTCCCTGAAGACCCAAGTTCCCAGTGGGGTGGGCAAGCTCTTATCTGGCCTGCTGCAGAAGTGGGGAGGTGGCTGACTTACCCCCTCAGTGTCCCTGAAGAACCAAGCTCCCAGCAGGGTGGGTCCCATCTTACTGGGCCTGTGGTGGAAGCCGAGGTGCAGCTGGCCGCTGCCTCAGTGTCCCTGAAGACTCTTTTTTTTAAGATTCCTTTCTTGAGGCTAGAGAGTTCAGTGGATAAGGGCACTGGCTGCTCTTGCAGAGGACCCAGGCTTGATTGCCAGCACCCACAAGATGCCTAAAAACTACTTGTAACTCCAGTTCCAGGGGATCCAGTGCCCCCCTTTTGACCTCTGTGGGCATTGCATTACATGAATGCACTTACATATATATGCAAGCAGTACACTCATACACATAAAATAAAAATAATAAAAAATAATAATAAATAAATTTTTAAAAGATTTCTTTATTTTTATTTGTGTGTGTGTGTGTACCTGCATGAGTTACATGCACCATGTGTGTAAGATACCCATGGAGGCTATAAGAGGGTGTCACATCCTCTGAAACTGGAGTTACAGACAATTGTGATGTGCATGCTGGGAACAGAAGCCAGGTCTTCTTCAAGAGCAGCAAGCACTCTTAAACCCCTGAGCCTTCTGTCCAGCTCTATTCTGTATTCTTTGAATAACATATTTCATCTTGACTTATCCTGAAGGAGAAAGTATTACTACCTTCCATTCATATTTTCACCTGGGAATCCATATCCTAGAATGGAGGTTCTCTGATGGACACTGCGGCTTTCAACATTGTGATTTTGTTTTCTAATTTTATGTTAGCAAAACCTCTAACTTTTGGTTGTTACACTTACAATTTTATATGATGTTTTCATCTTATTAAATGTTCTAATGGCAAACACAAAGCAATGTTACAGACAAAAGAATATGTTGCTTTAATTGTGAAGTAGCTTTCTATAAAACCTACCTTAGCTTATCAATAACATTAGTAATCTCCAATTCATAATGCCATATTGATAATATTCAATATTCATTTATTCAATCAATGTTTATTGAGGGCCTGAGAGATATGTATGAGTCATTGTGAGAAGATGGAGAAAATAACTGCTCATCAAGCTTATGTCTAAACACCATTGGCTCTACCAAATCTGAAGAATGCTAAGTATAGCGGGCTCATGTTCCAGTTAGTATTTAACTAATCCCAGGAGGATGTATTCAGTCAAAGAATGAACAAAAACAAGTCTCATAAATATCATGGGTAGAGTTTCCAAGTAAGAAATCACATCTGTGCTGGGCGTGTGGCGCACGCCTTTAATCCTAGCACTTGGGAGGCAGAGGCAGGTGGCTCTTTGTGAGTTCAAGGCCAGCCTGATCTACAGAGTGAGTTCCAGGACAGCTGGGGCCACAGGAAGACCCTGTCACAAAAAGACCAAAAAAAAAAAAAAAAATCACATCTGTGTCAGTAAAATTTGAATCAATTTTAATTGTCTCTGTAGATATCATAAAGGAAAAATACCACATGACACATGCACTAAAAAATATACTCCTTCCCAAGGCAATTCAGGTTTACTGTGTCACCCTGAAATTTCATCTGGTATCTTTTGATTGGATAACTCTATGAATGAGCAAAATTATCGTAAACAATCATCAATAAGCCAATGGGGTAGGCAAACTGTAGAATGTAACAAATACTGAGTCTAAAAAGTTCAGCAAGAGTTCAGCCAAACGTGGTGGCACATGCCTTTAATCCCTGCACTCTGGAGGCAGAGGCAGGTGGATCTTTGTGAGTTCAAGGCCAGCCTGGTCTACAGAGCGAGCTCCAGGACAGCTGGGGCTACATGGTGACCCTGTCTCAAAAAGACCAAAATAAATAGATAAATAAAGAAATAAAGAAATAGTAAATAAATAAATAAAATAAAAAGCTACTGAGACTAATTGAGAAAGAAAGCAGACAGATCCAGCTTGTACTTTAAAGTATAAATTCACAGGCCAGGTATGGTAGCACATGCCTTTAATCCCAGTGCTCAAGAGGCAGAGGCAAGTGGATCTCTGTGAAATTGAGGGCAGCCTGGTCTACCTTGTACATTCCAGGTCAACTGGGGCTACAGGGAGACCATGTCTAAAAGAAAAAGGGTAAATTCACAAGTGAACAAAATGAATGTGCCCTATATAAGTCAGTTGTAGGTATTCCTAAGGGACATAAAATTTATGTAGAAGAAAATACCCTGCTTCTGGACAGAAGAACCTCCCATTGTAAAGATGTTCATCAGCTTCTAGAAGCTTCCCGCATTGCTTATAGTTCCCACACTCAATCTCCAGAGCCACAACAATGTCAAATCCCTGTGCCATACCCTTCTGACCCATTCATTCTACTGCCTCTTTTTTCCACTTTGGAAGACTCGTGAGATTAGGTTGAGCCCCTACCTGGATAATATAAAATAATCTCCCCATTGTATGCCCAGATGCTTAGTTACATCAGGAAACTCCTATTGCCATGGAATTGTCACAGGCTTGAGAACTAACACCTGGGTGTCCTCAGGGACAGTATCTTATGGTAGCCAGTGCACCTACCACAATCTCTAAGCTAATAAAAATATGATAGAATCCTATCCACCTATTACTCAAAAAAATCAGTATTAACACTGAAATTAGTATGTAAGAGTTCTCATAAGAAAATGAAGGCCTTGGCACCTCAGGTTACAAAAGATATGCTTTAAAGCTCAAAGGCGATCTTCTCAGTACCTTAATAAGTGGGGAATATTTAGTAACTATTGTACTGAAGTTTCTTCAGCTGTTCAGGAGGTAATGTTACCAAGCCCTTCAGAAGCCCAATTGTGTCAAACCAAAATTCCAACATAATTATAAGATTATGGACATTCCATTTGGAAGCTAAATCGCCAGGATTTAAGAGCTTATTCTTGGTACATTTTCAATTCTGCCTCCAGCAGCGTTTTGCCACTTTATGCATAGTTATAAGTAACAGCTGTCCCTGAGACATTGGATTCAGGACCCAAATGGACACCCAGATGTATAATGCTCAAATCCCTTACATAAATGGCCTAGTATTTTCAGATAACCTATGCACATCTTTTGCAGACATTAAATAACCTTTAAATTACTTGTAAAGTCCTAGTGTACTATAAATACTATATAAATGGTTGTACTCTATTGTTTAGGGAATGATAATAAGATTAAAAGTATGTACATTTTTAATACAGATGAATTTTCCCATATATTTTCCATGCATGACTGAGCCCCACTACCTGAGTTTGATGCCCAGGACCCAAGGGGTAGAAAGAGGATTGACTCCTGAAAGTTTCCCTCTCATCTACATACATGCTATCACACACACACACACACACACACACACACAAACACACACACACACACAATGTAATTTTTTAATGTTTTTATTTATTATTTTTACTTTCTGTGAATTAATGTTTCACCTATATGTGTGTAAGTGCACCAGTGCTGTGCAATGCCCCTTGAGATCAGAAGAAGGCATCAGACCCCTGGAACTGCAGTTACAGACAGTTGTTAGCTGCCATATGGGTGCAGGATTTGAACCTGGGTACTCTGCAAAAGCAGCCAATGCTCTTAACTACTGAGCATCTCTCCAGCCCCTAAATGTATTTTTTTTTTGTCTTTTTAAGACTGGGTCTCTCTGTAGCCCCAGCTGGCCTGGAACTCACTATGTAGACCAGGTTGGCCTTGAACTCAGAGATCCTCCTGTCTCTGCTGCCTGAGTCCTGGGATTAAAGACATGTGCCACCACACTCAGCTTAAATGTAAATTATAATGCCATAGAGAGATGACCGTACAGTAAAACCCTGTATCAGTGTATTATGATGAGACCACAGTCAGATGTCTGAAGGACTGGGTGAAGAGTAAAGCAATGAGAGCTGCCAATTCCCATATCTACTCCCTTCTCTCTCTTTAGTAACAGAAACTGTTATTCTAGCCAGATTCAAGGTTGCTTTTCCTAATGGCTACCAATGGCCATGACTCAACTTTTCTAGGAGTGTGACTAGAAGTGACATGGGAAATTCTAAGTCTCGTCTTCAGAAGCAGGACAACGTGCCTCCCTCTGTTATTTCTCTCCTTGCCTAATGCACTCAACTGCAGATAAATTGTGAGCAAAAAAAAGACCATTAGGTGTGGGATTGCAGCCATTTGTTAAAAAGAGCAGAACAACTGGTGGTAAGGAATTGGAATCCCTAACACCACATGCCATATTAGCAAAGGCCTGCCCACTCTGGAATTGCTGTGTGAGGAAGAAATACTTTATATTTTCAGATCATGCTGTTGACCTTTCTTTTTTTTTTTTTTGGACTTTTTTTTTTTTTTTTTTTTTTTGTAGCCCCAGCTGTCCTGCGACTCACTCTGTAGACCAAGAGATCCTCGGCCATTGAACCATGTCTTGGAAACCTTATCTTAAATAGCGAGCCCTATTAATGCCTAAGAAGTGGTATTAGTACAGAGATGCCGAGGTAACAAAAGCTAAAAGAAGAGCTAAGGATGTACTTCAGGAGTAGGGCCTGCCCAGCGTGCAGGATGCCCTAGGCTCCAACCCCATCACCGAAAGAAAAATCAAAACTCTACTATGATGCATTTGTTTAGGGGTAGCATACCAGCCCAGAGAAGCATGATGTGAGCCACCTGCACTGTGCATGATAAAGCACAGTTCCCTATCACACAGGATACTGAGGAAGGCAGACCAGGACAGAACAGTAATGCCTGTGGAGCTTGCTGGAGCAGCTCAGAATGCTGGTTCATGTCACTCGCATGTCATTTTCATCAAAGTCTAATACAATATTGCTTATGCTATGCACAGCATCTAATGTTTTTACAGTGTACCTATACTATAGAACTATATTACCACGTTTTCACAAATATTTTTTTATGTGTAGAGTGTATTACCTCGCATGTATGTAAGTTCACTATCATAGTCGTACATGCCCACAGAGGTCAGATTCCTGGAACTGGATTTCAACGATGGTTGTTAGACACGCCCTGTGGGTGCTGGGAGTCAACCCCAGTTTCTCTGCAAGAGCAGCAAGTACTCTTAACTCTGAGCCTCTTCTCCAGCCTTTTTTAACATGGAAAAATCGAGATTATTGATCTTACTATGGAACAAACAGGATTGGACCATGAGGACACCAAACTGCAGACCGTAACATTACTCAGATTCAGAAAAGGGACTTAGTTATCACAGAACCAAGAGGAATAGGAAAGAAAGACTGTCTCGCATAGCTAATGACCAGACTTGGGAGAACACGGAGCAGGAGGAGTGGAGATGATTCAGAATCTCTCAAAAAAATGAGCAAGGGATCAAACTAATTTTTCTCGTCAGACTTTTCTTCCAGTGCTTGTTCGTTTTTACAGTATTGTAATCATAAATAGAGTGAGTAGAGGTGCCGCAGCTGGTGATCAAAGGTAACGTCCGATAAATGGGTTAGAAGAGAAAAAAAAAAAAAACAAGGAGAGGACTTGGAGCTGGCAAGAGGGCTCAGTGGTTAAGAGCCATCTGGCTGCTCTTGTGGAGAGCCCAGATTTAGTTCCCAGCATCCAGTTGCCAGTTTGGAGGGTAACAACCATCCTTAACTGCAGTTCCAGAGGATCCAATGTCCTCTTCTGGCCTCCACAGGCATCGCACACACAGGTGCACTTATATACATGAAGGCTAAACATTCAGACACACAAAATGAAAACAAACTAATTTAAAAACAAATAAAGGGGGGGGCTGGAGAGATGGCCTAGCGGTTAAAGACGCCGACCGCTCTTACAAGGACCCGGGTTGTCCCAAGCACCCACATGGCGGCTGAGAACCGTCTGAAGCTCCAATTCCAGGAGAACTCCAGTTCCAGGGAATCCGAGCTCTCTTCTGGACTCTTGGATTGCATCGACATACAGGGTCACGAATTCATGCAGATAGTACATTCATACACATCACAGAAATAATAAATTCAATAAAAAATATTTAAAAAAAAAACAAATAAAGGGGAGGGACAAGGAAGAAGGATCAACATGACGTCAGAAACTACTGACCACAAGTGTCTTTTACCAGAGAGTGAAAACGCAAGGGAGAGATGTCAGATTGGAATGGAGACCCCCGTCCCTGCCGGTTACACACTCCAAGGAAAGTGGATGACGGCCTCTTGCAGTCAGATTCAGTTAGATCCAAGAAAGAGAAGTGACTGTTTGAAAGGAAAGCTCATTTACCTGCTGGGAGATTCTACCCTGCGCCAGTGGATAACCTACTTTCCCCGAGTCGCGGACAGTAGGTGGTTTTTAAATCTTCCAGAAATTCAAGCTGATCTTGAAGCGCTTTGGGTGTGTTCTCTCGTCTTTCACTGGGAAGCTTATTTTTATTATTTCATTAAGCTTTGGGGGTTTAAATCCTCAAAACGAAATTTTTATTTTATGTGTATGAGTGTATTGCCTGCATGTATATAAGTGCACCTGTGTCATACAATCCCCACAGAGGTTTGAAGAAGATGTCAAGTCCCTTGGAACTGGAGATACAGACAGTTGTTAACTGCCATATGGGTGCTGGGAACTGAATCCAGGTCCTCTACAAGAGCAGCCAGTGCTCTTAACCACTGAGCCATCTCTCCAGCCCCCTGAAAATATATTTTAATGCCCATTCCTTTTTAAATTTTTATTTATTATTTTATGTGTATGAGTGCACTGTCCACATGTAGGTAGGTGTAATGCCTGCAGAGGTGAGAAGAGGATGTTGGGTTCCCCTGGAACTGGAGTTAAAGACGGTTGTTAGCCACCTTGTGGGTGCTGGGAATTGAACCCAGGTTCTCTGCAAGAGCAGTTGGTGCTCTTAACTGCTGAGCCATCTCTCCAGCCCCCCATTTCATAAACATTATTTTTCCTTAAAAATGCTAATGAAGTCAGGCAAGGTGGTACACGCCTTTAATCCCAGCACTCAGGACACAGGAGGTAAAGCTCTTTAAGTTGAAAGTCAGCCTGGTCTGCATGCCAGGCCTTCCAGAACTATGGAGTGAGATCCTGTCTCAAAAAAAAAATCTCAATGAAATCTTTATATTTGATTGGTGTTTCATACCTTTGAGCAGGTAGTACAGCCAATAGTAGGATGCTTTTGACAAAAATGAGTTGTTGTAGATGGTAGGATATTCTTTTAAAATAAGTTCATCATTATCTTCTAGTTAAAGATATTTTTCTTTTTATCAGGATTAAAAGTTTTCAATCTTCATGGAACTGGACTATATAAGAAACATTTGCTTTTGGATGCTGAAAGTCACACTTGGATTGAGTGGAAGAAACACAGTCATCCTTTTATCACTGTTCAGCTCTACTCTGTGATAGATGATGGTTACATCCCTCAGGAAATTGACAGGTTACCAGGTGATAAAGACACAGCCATAGTTATTACCTTGGGCCAGCACTTCAGACCCTTCCCTATGGATCTTTTCATTCGCAGAGCCATCAATATCCGAAAGGCTGTAGAGCGACTCTTCCTAAGAAGCCCTGACACTAAGGTCATCATTAAGGCAGAGAATGTTAGGGAGCTGAACCTAGACACAGAGAAGTTTGGAGACTTCCATGGTTACATTCAGTATCTTACCATAAAGGACATTTTCAAAGACCTCAATGTGGGTATCATCGATGCCTGGGACATGACCATTGCATGTAAGAGCAATCTTCTCCACCCACCTGATGAGGTGATTGGAAAGCAGATTGACATGTTTTTAAATTACGTTTGCTAAGGCAAAATCACTAGGACCCAACTTCCATGAATATCATCAATGAAGGTTTGTTCATTTTCCTGTCTAAGAAAATCAAATTTCAGGGCTGGAGAGATGGCCTACCGGTTAAGTGTGCCGACTGCTCTTGCAGAGGATGCGGTTCAATCCCCAGCACCCACATGGTGGCCAAGAACTGTCTGAAACTCCAATTCCAGGAGAACTCCAGTTCCAGGGGAATCCGACACCCTCTTCTGACCTCTACAGCATTGCACGACACAGGTGCACAGACTCGCATGCAGACAGTACATTCGTACACATACAGAAATAAATAAAATATATATATATATAAATAAAAATAAATAAAATAAATAAAAAAAAGAAAATCAAATTCCAAAGCTTCTTCCTTGGCTAGAGATGCATCTAGTTGGCAGGTTGCTTGCTTGGGATGCACATAGCCATAAGTTTGACCCCCAGCACCACATAAACTAGGAACTACGTCACATGTCTCAAGTTCTAGCCCTGAGAGGTGGACAAAGAAGGATCGATATCTTTACACAGTGAGCTGAAGTCTGGTTTGGGCTACATGAGATCCTGCCTCAAAAAGAATCTTGGTGGGAAAGACAGGGAACATGGAATATAAGTCAAGAAAATTAGGTGTGAAGCATGACCCTAGAATGCCCCCAGCTTGTCTGTGTGGTGAGAAATATCTTTCTTTATTCTTTAGGCAAGTTTGGGTCATGATTTCTGTTACTTGAAGCTGAACCAACTGTCATGTTCTA
>VZQC01000299.1:67060-80742 GCA_009823505.1 Rhizomys pruinosus
TATATATGTAATATATATATATATATATATAATAGAGCACATTAAATTGGGTGGGATAGTAATAGGGTACAATAGGGGAAATGATATAAATATGATCAAAATATATTGGATGAAATTTGCAAAAATTTAGTAATAAAATTAGAAACTGATTACCAAAAGGAATGGAAAACCAAACTGAAACCTACGAAAAAGACATAAGTGACACATTGACTAGAGGACAGTCTCTTCTGTCTCCAGCCTGATAACATGAAATCCAAGCAGAAATATTGGAGTGCATGCATTAAAAATGTGTATGTCTCTCAGAACAGTACAAGTAGCTAAAAGATAAATGACAAATAAATGGTGGTGGGTAGGGAAGGAACATTTGTAAATTCATATCCTAAAAAAATGGATGAATGCACTTGTCGTTTAGAGAGAACATAATAATTAAAAAGATTTAGAGAGAAAAATGGCTGTGTCTGTGTGTTTGGATGTGTGTCTGTGTTTGTATGTGAGAGAGAGAGTGAGAGAGAGAGGCAGAGACAGAGAGATTCGGTAAAAGAAATTTAAATGGCCTTTCTGCACAGAAAAAGAAATACACATTAAAGTCAAGCTGAGAACGCTCCCTTCTATCAGCCTGGAAAAAAACCCAAGATGAACACAGACTACACTGATGGGCTGTGGAGAGAGCAGCCTTTCAAGCAGTGCTGGTGGAAGCCCAAAATGGTGCAGTGCCTGTGCAGGGGACTTGTGACATTAAGAAAAATTACTTACTTATTTACCTTTAGGCCCAGCATTCCTAACTCTATTAGCAAAACCCCAAATGACTATGTGCAAGATTATTCATTGGAGCATGATTAGTAAATGCAAAAGATTGGAAAACAAACCAAATGTACATCTTACAGAGACCCAGTGGAACATATTATGACACATTCTTTCAAAAATATACAATGGAAGCATAAAAAGTTAAAGGGAGCTCTGTAAAATGTAACGCTGTCGCCTCCAGAGCATAGTGTTAAAGGAGAAGAGAAAGTTGCAATACACAATTTGCAACTTTTGGGTAATAAAAATGGAAGGATAGGATTAAATGTATTTATTTGAACTAACAACAAGAAACCTCTGGAAATGAATCAAAATTAATAAAAAGCCATTCATAAAAGCTCAGATAAGGCTGGAGAGATGGCCTAGCAGTTAAGAGCACTGACTGCTCTTGCAGAGGACCTGGGTTTGATCCCCAGCACCCACATGGTTGAGAACCATCTTTAACTCCAATTCCAGGGGAATCCAAGACCCTCTTCTGATCTCTGTGGCATTGCATGACATGGGTGCACAGACCTACATACAGACAGTACATTCATACATATAAAAAATAAATAAATGTTTAAAAAGTGTTAAAAAAAAAAAAAGCTCAGATAATTCACAGGTAAAAATAAGATCTTTCAAAAAACTTGTTACATAGTTTTCACTCTGGAATCACCTGTCACATACTTTAAAAAATTAAATCAGCCAGGCGTGGTGGCGCACGCCTTTAATCCTAGCACTTGGGAGGCAGAGGCAGGTGGATCTTTGTGAGTTCAAGTCCAGCCTGGTCTACAGAGTGAGTTCCAGGACAGCTGGGGCTACAGGGAGACCCTGTCTCGAAAACACCAAGAAAAAAAATAATTAAAATAAGTTTTTTTAATTAAATCAAGAGAAATAAAGAAAAAAAACAAATATAAGGGGTTTTGTCACTGGCAGACATCAGAGTGCTAAGAGAAACAGGGATGGTGTAGGTCAATAGCCATCATGGACTTTTCGAGCAGTCAAGAAACCCAGTGAACACAAGACGTCTAAGGCTGCTCCCAGCCTAACATGGGTTGTTTCATGATAAACATTTTTTCATAAGTACAAGGAAAACACTACAAACTATGATAGTATAGTAAATGCACAAGTCAGTAGTATACATGCTACCATTATCAAGGAATATAATCTCTACATAACAACATATACTAGACTTTTATATTACCAGCATCATAGATAAGATTATAATGACAGCACCACAAACATGAGTCATGAACTGTGCTACACTTTGACCACAACAACAGCAGGCAATGGGAAATTTTCAGCCTCATTATAATCTGATAGGGCCACTGTACTTGTTGTGGCCAATCACTGCAGGAGCTATAAGGATATCATCACAAACATGAATCATGCACTATGCTACCGATTCACCACAGCCACAACTTCGGTAAACAATGGGAAGTTTTCAGCCTCCTTGTGGTCTGATGGGACCACTGTACCTGTGGCTGGTCATTGATTGGATCTCATTATGTACAGCATGACTATAAACTTAACTAAAAATTGGTGGATGAAATACAACAGGTTTTTTTCCTCTCTGGATTTAACATATGTAAGAATGACATTTTGACCATATTTCCCCAGTGAACTGTATTTTAAAAATAACCATAACTTGAGCTCGAGTGATGGGTCAGTGGTTAAGAATGCTTCCTGCTCTTCCAGAGGACCAGAATTCAATTCTCAGGAGGTTCACAGCTGCCAATAACTGCAGCTACAGAGGATCTGATACCCTCTTCTGGCCTTCACAGACACTTAGACCCATGTGTGCTCCTGTGCACGTGCGCGCGCACACACACACACACACACACAAATATAAATAAAGTTTTTGGAAAAGAATAAATAGAACTGAAAAAATGCTAACCTTCACACAATAATCTTTTTATTATAAATTATACTGGCTGGGTATGGTGGCGCACACCTTTAATCCCAGCACTTCTGAGGCAGAGGCATGTGGATCTCTGTGACTTCAAGGCCAGCTTGGTCTACAGAGGGAGTTTCAGGCCAGCTGGGGCTACAGAGAAACTTTGTCTCAAACACACACACACACACACACACACACACACACACACACATATTGGCATTATTTTGCAAGTATCTTAATATTTCATTGGATAAAAGTAAGTGATTATATTAATTTCTAGGGTTTTTTTTTTTTTTATCTTTTTGAGACATGGTCTCTCTTTAGTCCCAGCTGGCCTGGAGCTCACTATGTAGACCAAGCTGCCCTTGAACTCAGAGATCTGCCTGCCTCTGCCTCCTGAGTGCTGGGATTAAAGGCATTTGCCACCATGCCTAGCAAGTGATTGTATTAATGACATTAATGAAATTAGGATTTTTTTAAAGTTCTTTTTTTAATTTTCATTTTATTTTATTATTTTTTATATGCATGAGTGTACAGTCTGCATGTAAGTTGGTGCAATGCTGAGGAGGTCAGAAGAGGGCATTGGATTCCCCTGGAACTGGAGTTAAAGACAGTTCTTAGCTGCTATGTGGGTGCTGGGAATCGAACCCGGGTCCTCTGCAAGAGCAGTTGGTGCTATTATCTGCCGAGCCATCTCTCCAGCCCCATGAAATTAGATTTTTTTGTGTGTAAAAGGATGCAAGTCAAAGTAGTCAAATTGATTTGAAATATGTGCAGAGATTCATGTCTAAACATATATTTCCCGGTTCTGTCCATTGAAAAGGTCGAGAAACAATAATAATGCCAGCAATTATCATTCCTAGAAACTAGAGTGCAGTTCTGAGAGGATTTTCTCATTAAAAGGAACCAGGCAGTCTTGGGAGAAAGATTGATTCCAAGACTAGGACAGGAAAAGTAGATGATAGATAGACAAACAGACAGACAGATAGATGATAGATAGATAGATAGATAGATAGATAGATAGATAGATAGATAGATACATAGATACATAGACCCATAGATCCATAGATCCATAGATACATAGATACACAGATACATAGATAGATACAGAGATAGATACACATACATACATATATACACATATGTAATACATAGATACATAAATGATAGACAAATGGATAGATTGATGGATGATAGGATAGATAGATGATAGATGACAGACTAGATAGATGATAAATGAGAGATGATAGATGAGTCATATCCTGGTTAGTAGCAGGTAAACTAAACAGGTATCTTCATTGGTCATATATAGATCAACAATTTCCACAACAAAAAAGATAATGATTACCAATGATCAAAATGAAGTTTTATTGGATAAAGAAAGTGATTATATTAATGACATTAAAGCAATGAAAATTTTAGTGTAAAAAGTTGGAACTCAAAGAAGTTTTTAATGTTAAATTGATTTGTGATGTGTTCAGAGATTCATGATTCTATGTCTAAACACACATTTCCTGGCTCTATCTATTGGAAAGCGCTAGAAGCAGTAATCACACCAGCAATTATCACTCCTAGAAACCAGAACATGGTTCTGAGAGGGTTTCCTCACTAAGCAACCTGGCAGTCTTGGAAGGAAGACTGATTCCAAGACTAGGGCAGGAAAAGTAGATGATAGAAGATAGATAGATAGATAGATAGATAGATAGATAGATAGATAGATAGTGTTTTCAAGCCTGGTGTACAGGTGAGTTCCAGGACAGCTGGGGGCTACAGGAGACCGTGTCTCGAAAAAGACAAAAAAAAAAAAAAAGAAGGTCGAAACAGGCAGTTGATCTGAGAAATGATATAAAGCTACTTCTTCCTCACACACGCGAATCCATAGTGGGCAGGCCTTTGCTAATATGGCATGTGGTGTTAGGGATTCCAATTCCTTACCACCAGTTGTTCTGCTCTTTTTAACAAATGGCTGCAATCCCACACCTAATGGTCTTTTTTTTGCTCACAATTTATCTGCAGTTGAGTGCATTAGGCAAGGAGAGAAATAACAGAGGGAGGCACGTTGTCCTGCTTCTGAAGACGAGACTTAGAATTTCCCATGTCACTTCTAGTCACACTCCTAGAAAAGTTGAGTCATGGCCATTGGTAGCCATTAGGAAAAGCAACCTTGAATCTGGCTAGAATAACAGTTTCTGTTACTAAAGAGAGAGAAGGGAGTAGATATGGGAATTGGCAGCTCTCATTGCTTTACTCTTCACCCAGTCCTTCAGACATCTGACTGTGGTCTCATCATAATATACTGATACAGGGTTTTACTGTACGGTCATCTCTCTTTATGGCATATTAATTACATTTTAGCTGGGCTTGGTGTCACATGTCTTTAATCCCAGCAGCTCACGCAGCAGAGACAGGAGGATCTCTGAGTTCAAGGCCAAACCTGGGTCTACATAGTTGAGTCACATGCCAGCTGGGGCTACAGGAAGCCCAGTCTTAAAAAAGACAAAAAAACAGAAAAAATCACATTCTAGGGGCTGAGAGTGCTCGAAGTAGTCTAAGAGCATTTGGCGCTTTTGCAGAGTACCCAGGTCTCAATCCTGCACCCACTATGGCAGCAACACTGTCTAACTGCAGGTTCAGTCTATTCCTCTCTTCGATCCTCGAAGGGGATCTGCACAGCCACCTGGGCACTTAACACAATATGAGGTAAACAGATATTCAAGAAATGGTAAAGAATAATAAATTAAAAAACATTTAAAAAAATTCAACATCTTGGTGTGTGTGTTGCTGTGGTGTGTGTGATGCTGGTGGTCGGTTGTGATAGCCTATGGTATGTAGATTAGGGAAACTTTCAGGAGTTCATCTCTTTCTGACCCCTTGGGTCGCTGGGCATCAAAGCTCGGTAGTGGGGCTCGTCATGCATGGAAGAATATATGGAAATTCATCTTGATTTAACACATGTTACATAAACTTATTATTCATTCTCCGTCGTAAACAGATAGAGTACAACCATTATATAGTGATTATAGTACACGTAGACTTACAATAAATTACAAGTAGTTTAATGTCTGCAAAGAGATGTGCATAGGTTATCTGAAAATACTAGGCCATTTATGTAAGGGATTTGAGCATTATACATCTGGGTGTCCATTTGGGTCCTGCACAATCGTGCTTCAGGACAGCTGTTACTTATTTTTTAATATGCATAAAGTGCAAAACGCTGCTGGAGCAGAATGAAATACCAGATAAGCTCTATAAATCCTGCGATATTAAGCTTCCAAACTGGAATGTCCACTAATCTATGAATTAAGTTGAATTTTGGTTTGACCATATTGGTTCTAGAGTGGCTTGCTAGGTAACTACTCTGAAACTGAAGAGAAACTTCAGTTACAATATCTTAAAATATTCCCCACTTCTGCATTAGATACTGAGAAGATCGCCGTTTGAGCTTTAAAGCGATATCTTTGTGTAACTCCGGAGTGTGCCAAGGCCTTCAGTTTTCTTAATGAGAACTTCTACATATTATTTCGAGTGTTAATTACTGATTTTATGTTGGTAGTAATAGGTGTGTATAGGTTCTATCATATTTTATTAGCTATAAAGAGATTGTGTGAGGTCACTGCGCGACATAAGATACTGTCCCTGAGACCACCCCAGGTTAGGGCTCATCTGGACAATCTAGCAATAGGGAGTTTCGCTGATGGTAAAACAAGCATCCTGCCTACGAATGGGGGGAAGAAATAAATTTTCTTTTTAGAAAATTTATTTAGAAAAAAGACCCCTGCCCCAGGTAGGGCTCAACCTCAATCTCGACGGAGTCTTCCAACATGAAAAAAGAGGCAGTAAATGAGATTGGGTCAGCAAGGTATGGCACAGGGATTTACTATGTGCTTGTGCTCTGCGAGATTGAGTGTGAACTATACGCAATTGGGGACAGTTTCAGAAGCTGATAACGATGGTTAGCCAATGGAGTTGCTTCTGTCCAGAAGCAGGTATTTCCTTTCTACATGAATTTTATTGTCCTAGGGAAACCTACAAGCGATCTGTATATCAGAGCACATTCATGTTGTTCATTGTGAATTGTGACCCTTTTTTTAGACATGTGTCCTGTAGCCCCAGTTGAGCCTGGATACAGGTATAGACCTGAGCTGCTCGTTCAATTCACAGAATTTCCATTGCCTGCCGGCCTCTTGAGCACTCGGGATTTAAAGGCAGTCGCTACCATATCCTGGTGCTGTGAAATTTATACTTGTTTAAGAGTACAAGCTGGATCTGTCTGCTTATCTCTCTCAGGAGCTAGTCTCGATAGCTTTTTATATTTATTTTATTGTATATTTATTTTATTTCTTATTATCTATTTATTGTTGGTGCTTTTAATGACGAAGGGTCACATGTGCCCCCAGCTGTCTGGATGGCGCTCTGTAAGACCAGCTGCCTTTGGAACTCACAAATTCCACGCTCCCTGCCTCCAGCAGTGAGGTATTAAGGCATTGTGCCACCACGTTTGGCTGAACTCTTGCTGAACTTTTTAGACTCAGTATTTGTTACATTCTACAGTTTGCCTACCCCATTGGATTATTGATGATTGTTTACGATAATTTTGCTCATTCATAGAGTTATCCAATCAAAAGTTACCAGATGAAATTTCAGGGTGACACAGTAAACCTGAATTGCCTTGGGAAGGAGTAGTATTTTTTGGCATGTGTCATGTGTATTGTTCCTTTGATATCTACAGAGGACAATCTCCAGGAATTGATTCAAATGGTTTACGTGACACATGATGATGGTGATTTCTTTTTTTTTTTTTTTTTTTTGGTTTTGTGTGGACGGTTTCCGTGTAGCTCCAGCTGTCCGTGAACTCACTCTGTAACCAGGCTGCTTGAACTCACAAAGAGTCCACCTGCCTCTGCCCCCAGTGCTAGGGATTAAAGGGCGTGCGCCACCACACCAGACAGATGTATTTCGTTACTTTGGAAACTCTACCATGTGATGTGTATGAATTGATTTTGTCATCTCTTTGACTTGAATACATCCCTGGATAGTTAGATATACTAACCTGGACGAACAATGAGCCCGTCATACTTAGCATTCTTCAGGATTTGGTAGAGCCATATGGGTGTTTTAGAAATAAAGGCGCGTTTTGGGTGGATTGAGCAAGTCACTTTTCTCCACTCGTTTCACATATGACTATACATATCTCATCGATGGCCCTCAATTAAACGATTGATTAATAAGATTGATATTGAGATATATCAAGTATGGCTTAGAATTGGAGATTGACTAAATGTTAATCTGATAGGCTAAGTAGGTTCTTATAGAAAGCTACTCTCACAGATTAAAAGCAACATATTCCTTGTTGTGCTGTAACATTGCTTTTGTTGCCGATCTAGTAATCAGTGTTTATAGGTAAGATGAACTGATCGTATGATAAGAATTGTAAGGTTTGTAACAACCAAAACAGTTAGGTTTGATCTACATACCATAAAATTTAGAAACACAGAATCACAACTGTTGAAGCCGCAAGTGTCTCATCAGAGAACTCACCTTCGTAGCCGATCATTGGACTTTCCCAGTGGAAAATGATGAATGGATAGTAGATAAGTACTCCTTCAGGATAAGTCAAGATGAAATATGTTATTCAAAGAATACAGAATAGAGCTGGACAGAAGGCTCAGCGCGGTTTAAAGAGTCGTTGCGCTCTTGAAGATAGTAGACCTGGCTCTGTTCCCAGCATTGCACATCACAACGCTTGTCTGAACGCCAGTTTCAGAGGATGTGATACCCTCTTATAGCCTCCATGGGTATCTACACAAGCATTGTGCATGTGAACTTCGATGCAGTACCACAGCACGACACACAAATAAACATATAAGAAATCTTAAAGAATTTTGATTGTTATTATTATTTTTTATTTGATTTTTATTTATCGTTACGAGTTGTATGCCTGCCATCAGATATATTGTAAGTGCACATTCATGTAATGCAATCAAGCCAGCAGGACGTCATAAGAGGGGGCACTGTGATCCCCTGAACTGGAGCTTACAAGTAGTTTTAGGCCGATCTTAGTGGGGCTGGCAATCGAAGCCTTGGTCCTTTGCAGACAAGCTCAGTGTGCCGCCCTTATCCACTGAACTCTCTAGCCTCAAGAAGAATCTTTAAAAAACAAGAGTCNCTTTTTTTTTTTTTTTTTTGTCTTTTCGAGACAGGGTCTCCCTGTAGCCCCAGCTGTCCTGGAACTCACTCTGTAGACCAGGCTGGCCTTGAACTGTTGACCTTTCTTATAGCAGCCCTATCTAATGCAAGAAGTGGTATTAGTACAGAGATGCCGAGGTAACAAAAGCTAAAAGAAGAGCTAAGGATGTACCTCAGGAGTAGGGCCTGCCCAGCATGCAGGATGCCCTAGGCTCCAACCCCATCACCGAAAGAAAAATCAAAACTCTACTATGATGCATTTGTTTAGGGGTAGCATACCAGCCCAGAGAAGCATGATGTGAGCCACCTGCACTGTGCATGATAAAGCACAGTTCCCTATCACACAGGATACTGAGGAAGGCAGACCAGGACAGAACAGTAATGCCTGTGGAGCTTGCTGGAGCAGCTCAGAATGCTGGTTCATGTCAGCTCTGCATGTCATTTTCATCAAAGTCCTAATACAATATTGTCATGCTATGCACAGCATCCTAATGTTTTTAAGTGTACCTATACTATATATATTAAGCCGTTTTCAAAATATTTTATTTTATGTGTATGAGTGTATTACCTGCATGTATGTAAGTTCATTCATGTCGTACAATGCCCAAAGAGGTCAGATCCCCTGGAACTGGCATTTCAGATGGTTGTTAGCAGCCCTGTGGGTGCTGGGAGTCAAACCCAGTTTCTCTGCAAGAGCAGCCAGTACTCTTAACTGCTGAGCCATCTCTCCAGCCTTTTTAACATGGAAAAATCGAGATTATTGATTTACTAATGGAACAAACAGGATTGGACCATGAGGACACCAAACTGCAGACCGTAACATTACTCAGATTCAGAAAAGGGACTTAGTTATCACAGAACCAAGAGGAATAGGAAAGAAAGACTGTCTCGCATAGCTAATGACCAGACTTGGGAGAACACGGAGCAGGAGGAGTGGAGATGATTCAGAATCTCTCAAAAAAATGAGCAAGGGATCAAACTAATTTTTCTCGTCAGACTTTTCTTCCAGTGCTTGTTCGTTTTTACAGTATTGTAATCATAAATAGAGTGAGTAGAGGTGCCGCAGCTGGTGATCAAAGNAGAAGAGGATGTTGGGTTCCCCTGGAACTGGAGTTAAAGACGGTTGTTAGCCACCTTGTGGGTGCTGGGAATTGAACCCAGGTTCTCTGCAAGAGCAGTTGGTGCTCTTAACTGCTGAGCCATCTCTCCAGCCCCCCATTTCATAAACATTATTTTTCCTTAAAAATGCTAATGAAGTCAGGCAAGGTGGTACACGCCTTTAATCCCAGCACTCAGGACACAGGAGGTAAAGCTCTTTAAGTTGAAAGTCAGCCTGGTCTGCATGCCAGGCCTTCCAGAACTATGGAGTGAGATCCTGTCTCAAAAAAAAAAATCTCAATGAAATCTTTATATTTGATTGGTGTTTCATACCTTTGAGCAGGTAGTACAGCCAATAGTAGGATGCTTTTGACAAAAATGAGTTGTTGTAGATGGTAGGATATTCTTTTAAAATAAGTTCATCATTATCTTCTAGTTAAAGATATTTTTCTTTTTATCAGGATTAAAAGTTTTCAATCTTCATGGAACTGGACTATATAAGAAACATTTGCTTTTGGATGCTGAAAGTCACACTTGGATTGAGTGGAAGAAACACAGTCATCCTTTTATCACTGTTCAGCTCTACTCTGTGATAGATGATGGTTACATCCCTCAGGAAATTGACAGGTTACCAGGTGATAAAGACACAGCCATAGTTATTACCTTGGGCCAGCACTTCAGACCCTTCCCTATGGATCTTTTCATTCGCAGAGCCATCAACATCCGAAAGGCTGTAGAGCGACTCTTCCTAAGAAGCCCTGACACTAAGGTCATCATTAAGGCAGAGAATGTTAGGGAGCTGAACCTAGACACAGAGAAGTTTGGAGACTTCCATGGTTACATTCAGTATCTTACCATAAAGGACATTTTCAAAGACCTCAATGTGGGTATCATCGATGCCTGGGACATGACCATTGCATGTAAGAGCAATCTTCTCCACCCACCTGATGAGGTGATTGGAAAGCAGATTGACATGTTTTTAAATTACGTTTGCTAAGGCAAAATCACTAGGACCCAACTTCCATGAATATCATCAATGAAGGTTTGTTCATTTTCCTGTCTAAGAAAATCAAATTTCAGGGCTGGAGAGATGGCCTACCGGTTAAGTGTGCCGACTGCTCTTGCAGAGGATGCGGTTCAATCCCCAGCACCCACATGGTGGCCAAGAACTGTCTGAAACTCCAATTCCAGGAGAACTCCAGTTCCAGGGGAATCCGACACCCTCTTCTGACCTCTACGGCATTGCACGACACAGGTGCACAGACTCGCATGCAGACAGTACATTCGTACACATACAGAAATAAATAAAAAAAAAAATATATATATATATAAATAAATAAAATAAATAAAAAAAAGAAAATCAAATTTCAAAGCTTCTTCCTTGGCTAAAGATGCATCTAGTTGGCAGGTTGCTTGCTTGGGATGCACATAGCCATAAGTTTGACCCCCAGCACCACATAAACTAGGAACTACATCACATGTCTCAAGTTCTAGCCCTGAGAGGTGGACAAAGAAGGATCGATATCTTTACACAGTGAGCTGAAGTCTGGTTTGGGCTACATGAGATCCTGCCTCAATTAAAAAGAATCTTGGTGGGAAAGACAGGGAACATGGAATATAAGTCAAGAAAATTAGGTGTGAAGCATGACCCTAGAATGCCCCCAGCTTGTCTATGTGGTGAGAAATATCTTTCTTTATTCTTTAGGCAAGTTTGGGTCATGATTTCTGTTACTTGAAGCTGAACCAACTGTCATGTTCTAAGATAAAAATCACCTTTTTCTGTCTAAGTATAGAGAGTAAATATTTTAGGCTTTTCTGGACTCTACAGCTTCTGTCACAAAATTTTCCAAGATAACATGTAAGAAGGTTATGTTTGAGTAAAACACTGAAACTCAGATTTCATTTAACATACGTATGTCAGGAAATGTTGATCCTTTTATTTTTCCCTACTTTTTAAAAATACAGAAACCATTGTTAGATCACAGGCACTAAAAATAATTTAAACACACACACATACACACACACACACACACACACACACATACCACACAACATACAGAGTCAGCCCCTAGCCTACACTTTGCAGATACTTTATTTGGAAACAAACAGTAGGGTAAAATTGAACAAAAATTCCTCAAAAGCTGAAGGGAAAACTAGTAACAAAATAGAGATAGGAGAATACTCCCATCATTGATAAAGTATCAACCATAAAACTACAAGTGTTACTGCATGAAGCACAATAAGCATTTCTTAGAATGGTAGCACCCTGTGACGTTCCCTAGGGAGGCAGGAATAAGTACATATCCATCCCAGATGAGGCAACAACAGACCAGAGACACGATTCCACCCAAATATAGCTGAGAGTACCAGCGAGTTTCCTGGAGTTATTTATAGGAGTATGGATGCGCCCTCTCCCCTACAGTGCTGGGAAACCCAGGCCTTGAGCATGGTAGGTATCCCTCTAGTCAGTTTCCTATTTTGAAACTATGAGACTGCCTTTGGGCTGTTGTTCCTCAGTAAAAAATCAAGACTGGAAATCTCAGCTAGGAATAAACAGATGGCATCATACATTCTTGCAGGGTTATCAGAAGCTCAAAGCCAACCTGGCCTACATAGCAAGTTCTAGACCACAGTGATCTATCTACAGAGACCCTGTCTCAAAAAACAAATGTGGGGGTACAAATAGAAGAAATAGCCCTAAGTTATTTGGTCATTCTCTAAGAAAAAAAATAGGATGCTAAATAGAAAAGTTAGAAGGTAACATAATACAAGTTCAACTCACAGAAGCTACCAACTTTTGCTAACAGCTTCTGTAACATTAGAAACAGATAATTTGACATCATTAAAACCATATGGTATCTCAGCCTAGAGATTGTTTGTACCTTTCATTATATTTACTCCTAGATATTTAATAATTTTTAACCTGTGGTAAACTGTCTTTTAAATCTTTACTATGATGAAACATACATTGTGTTTAGAAGTGTGCAGAAAACTTGACTGCCTGGCGTGGTGGCGCACGCCTTTAATCCTAGCACTTTGGAGGCAGAGGCAGGTGGATCTTTGTGAGTTCTAGGCCAGCCTAATCTACAGAGTGAGTTCCAGGACAGCTGGGGTTACAGGAGACCCTGTCTCGAAAACACCAAAAAAAAAAAAAAAAAATTGTTTCACAGTATGGGATGTTGGTGGTCAAGATAAAATTAGGACTCTCTGGAGGCATTAGTTCCAGAATACCCAGGGTCTTATTTTTGTGGTGGACAGCAATGATTGTGAAAGAATTCAGGAAGGAGCAGACGTGCTGCAGAAAATGCTTATGGAAGATGAGCTGCAAGATGTAGTGCTGCTGCTTTTTGCCAACAGGATTTGCCAAATGCCATGGCCATCAGTGAAATGACAGATAAATTAGGACTTCAGTCTCTTCATAACAGAACATGGTATGTCCAAGCCACTTGTGCTACACAAGGAACTGGTCTGTATGAGGGACTCGATTGGCTGTCAAATGAACTTTCAAAACATTAAATGAAACTGGATATCTAACCAAGGACATGTTTGATGGAATTGGTCTAGGCTTATTACAGGGCTCACTTCTTAGGTTTCGTTCCCAATCCTGCTCTTACATTCATAGTGAAGAAAGAAAGAAGAAAGAAAGAAAGAAAGAAAGAAAGAAGGAAGGAAGGAAGGAAGGAAGGAAGGAAGGAAGGAAGGAAGGAAGGAAGGAAGGAAG
>VZQC01000299.1:81368-102188 GCA_009823505.1 Rhizomys pruinosus
TATATATATATAAACTTTCAACAGATCCATGCATCACCCCCCCCATGTGGCTCAGCTCTGGTCAGCTGTGACTCTCCACTTGACTTAGCACACAATCCATCAATCATACACTGCACCCTACAGTAAGGCCACACGCCTTTATGTAAATTTTCAAGGACCAGTGCATACCAGTAGACAAACTCGCACTGTCTTTGAGCCATAACGTGAGTAACACAAGAAGACACAATTCTCAGACTGTGAAAGATAATGTAGGAAGGTGTCTTCAGTGCCTCAAAGTGGAGTATGGTTTCTTACCAAGGGGCTGATTATAAGGAGAGCTACTGGTGAGTTTTAGTACATTATAATTAGGAACTTGGAGCTGTAGAGGCATGGCTCCATGCTTAAGAGTACTAACTGCTCTTGCAGAAGATCCAGGCTGGGTTCCTAGCACCTGCATGTTGGCTATCAACCATCTAGAGCTCCAGTTCCAAGAGATCTGATGCCATCTTCTGACCTCCACAGCCATTGCAGTCACATGGAGTACTTACATACATGCAGGCAAAACCTTCATACATGCAAAAATAAACAAATTGAAAAATAAATTTGAGTCAGGGTCTCCCTGTAGCCACAGCTTGCCTGGAACTCATTATGTATACCAGACTGGGCTAGATCTCACAGAGATCCGCTCACCTCTGCCTCCTGAGTGCTTCAATTAAAGGCACCAAAAATTTTTTTGAGACAGTCTCCCTGTAGCCCCAGCTGGCCTGGAAACGTGTTCTATAGACCAGGCTGGCATTGATCTCCCAGAGATCTGCCTGCATCTGTCTCCTCAGTAGTGGGATTAAAGGTATATACCATCATTTCTGGCCTCAAAAAAAATTTAATAATAAAATTGGTTAATTCCATAATATTCGTGTCACTATCGCACCAGTGGGTATATCTTTGCCAGTACAGTTGCTGTCGTAGCTTCCAAGAGTCACAGATGGGCCAGGCTGATGATTGATTTTCTCTTCAGATAGCATGCATAGCAACTTCCAGCACCATGAAATCTAGCCAGTAGTGATGAAGCTTTGAAAATGGTACCAACTTGATTTCTCCTTGTTTGTTCTAGAGTTCATGTATATAGTGTCTTCAGCAACAGCATCTTATCATGAGGTTCTGGTAGGTAGCCAAGAGCAGGGACAATGACAAGTGTTGCTTGAGGGTCTGTAGGACCCCTGGTCAACAACTTCAATAGAGGGAGTCTATTCCTAACATTGGGCTTTTCATTTGCTAACCCACCATGTCTAATAGAGGAACTGTGCCCCTCTTCTAAGGTAACTCCTTTTAATCTCTTCATAATGTATAGGTGTATACCTTAAGAAGTTCCTACAGTGATAGGTTTCCATAAGGCTTTTTCTTTTCTTATTTGATTTTTTTAATAAGTAATAAGTAATTAATACAAGCATCCTTTATGTAAAACAAATTTGCAAGCAACTATGCCCAAATTTATACAGCCCAAGGCCCACATTGTCCAACTGGAGGGGCTTGTATGTACAATCATGTTGATCAACTAAGAGTCCAGTCTATATTGCTGTAGTTTCACAATTCACCCCAATTGCAGCCCTTACATTCTACCATGCCACCTCTTCCACAGATTGTTCCCTAGGCTTTAGAAGAGGACACAAGTGGGTGAGAAGCAAAACAGTCTACTTTCTCTGGAGATGTCGTTTTGGACTCTGATCAGTTTAGGCTGTTTCCTTTCATGGGTTGGCAATTTATCCAGGAATAACATTTTACTCCTACTAATGAAGCACAAGCTATTAGATATACAGGCATTTAAACAGTACTAATTATTATGGTAGGTTACATTGGTATAGACACAGATGTTTGGATGGTATGCTATTCCATGAACTATAGCTTTTCTGTAAAAGATGACAAGGCCTTACTGTGGCTTATAACATCTCCTATCCACTAGAGGATGTAAGCTTGTGGCATCAGCCATGGGTTATTCCTCCAAGGAGAGAGCTAATAGCCAATTAGATTTGGGATCTACAGACATGTGGCTGCCACTGCTGCACAGTATTTCCAGGCAGGTGAGGTGTAGCTGATGCTGACAAAGGAGTCTTGCTTGACTCAAGGAGACCAATATTTGCTTTATTGATTTAGTGGCCTTTGGTAACACTCTCTGGTATTCCAGAGACCAACTATACACTTGCAAGTGTGATCTCAATACATCTTTCCCATGCTTACACCAGGTCTTCGACAGCAGGGCCTTACCACCTCTCTTCTTGCAGGTATCCCAGTTTACAGGCAAGAAGCCTTTAACTTTGGGGGGGGGCTTGGATCCCCTAGCCATAAGGCTTTTTCTAAAGGCCATTAGTGTTAGTTAATCCTCCCATACCCCCTCCTTTGCCCTGCCCTCCCATTCCCCACCCACTTACCCTTCCTAGTCTATTACTCCCATTTCCCCCTTTATACCACTGCATTCTGTCTCCCTCCCATGAGGCATCCTGCTCCCAATCCCACGGCCATTTATTATTTTCCTGACCTTTTTAGGATAACCAACCACTTTCTATTTGGATTTAAGGTCTGCTTCATAAGATGGAGCCCACACCTGACATTGAAATGAGGCCTAGGAACCTGTGGCTGGACAGGTCATGGGCCATAAAGGAGAACCATTATCATCAGCCTGCTAAGTGGACATAGTATTAAATCAACTCCTTATGACTTTTTAGATTAATGCATCTCTCAGTTCTCACCAAGAATCTCCCTCCTGCAGCAGATGGTGATTCAACAGAGACCCACAACTGGCCGAATGCAGAGAATAAGATGCTGCAGATTGCTTATCCCTGAGTAAGACACACAACTCGAACTTCTGCTTCCCAAGGCTCAGGGAGCATTGCAGAAGAAGGAGCAGAAAGACTGTAAGCACCAGAGGTAGTGGATGAACACAGGGAGACAGAGTTTCCAGATAGTTGGGCAGTTACTCATAGGAACTCACAGCAATGATGTCAGCATGCATACGTCACATGTAAGCTCAAGCCAAACTCTCAGCATAGACATGGGAAAGTGGATAAGAAACCCCAACCCTGAGGTTGGCAACTGATGGCTGCTAGGAGGGGAGAGTCAGTCTTGTTTGAGGACGTGACTCTTGGTAGGTTAACCAGGCTCCAGTGGATGGACCCACACCAAAAGGCATTTGGGGTACAAATTTTGCTCTATAGGCTTTTATATGTAATATATGTATATGTATATATATATATGTAATATATATATATATATATATATATATATAATAGAGCACATTAAATTGGGTGGGATAGTAATAGGGTACAATAGGGGAAATGATATAAATATGATCAAAATATATTGGATGAAATTTGCAAAAATTTAGTAATAAAATTAGAAACTGATTACCAAAAGGAATGGAAAACCAAACTGAAACCTACGAAAAAGACATAAGTGACACATTGACTAGAGGACAGTCTCTTCTGTCTCCAGCCTGATAACATGAAATCCAAGCAGAAATATTGGAGTGCATGCATTAAAAATGTGTATGTCTCTCAGAACAGTACAAGTAGCTAAAAGATAAATGACAAATAAATGGTGGTGGGTAGGGAAGGAACATTTGTAAATTCATATCCTAAAAAAATGGATGAATGCACTTGTCGTTTAGAGAGAACATAATAATTAAAAAGATTTAGAGAGAAAAATGGCTGTGTCTGTGTGTTTGGATGTGTGTCTGTGTTTGTATGTGAGAGAGAGAGTGAGAGAGAGAGGCAGAGACAGAGAGATTCGGTAAAAGAAATTTAAATGGCCTTTCTGCACAGAAAAAGAAATACACATTAAAGTCAAGCTGAGAACGCTCCCTTCTATCAGCCTGGAAAAAAACCCAAGATGAACACAGACTACACTGATGGGCTGTGGAGAGAGCAGCCTTTCAAGCAGTGCTGGTGGAAGCCCAAAATGGTGCAGTGCCTGTGCAGGGGACTTGTGACATTAAGAAAAATTACTTACTTATTTACCTTTAGGCCCAGCATTCCTAACTCTATTAGCAAAACCCCAAATGACTATGTGCAAGATTATTCATTGGAGCATGATTAGTAAATGCAAAAGATTGGAAAACAAACCAAATGTACATCTTACAGAGACCCAGTGGAACATATTATGACACATTCTTTCAAAAATATACAATGGAAGCATAAAAAGTTAAAGGGAGCTCTGTAAAATGTAACGCTGTCGCCTCCAGAGCATAGTGTTAAAGGAGAAGAGAAAGTTGCAATACACAATTTGCAACTTTTGGGTAATAAAAATGGAAGGATAGGATTAAATGTATTTATTTGAACTAACAACAAGAAACCTCTGGAAATGAATCAAAATTAATAAAAAGCCATTCATAAAAGCTCAGATAAGGCTGGAGAGATGGCCTAGCAGTTAAGAGCACTGACTGCTCTTGCAGAGGACCTGGGTTCGATCCCCAGCACCCACATGGCTGAGAACCATCTTTAACTCCAATTCCAGGGGAATCCAAGACCCTCTTCTGATCTCTGTGGCATTGCATGACATGGGTGCACAGACCTACATACAGACAGTACATTCATACATATAAAAAATAAATAAATGTTTAAAAAGTGTTAAAAAAAAAAAAAGCTCAGATAATTCACAGGTAAAAATAAGATCTTTCAAAAAACTTGTTACATAGTTTTCACTCTGGAATCACCTGTCACATACTTTAAAAAATTAAATCAGCCAGGCGTGGTGGCGCACGCCTTTAATCCTAGCACTTGGGAGGCAGAGGCAGGTGGATCTTTGTGAGTTCAAGTCCAGCCTGGTCTACAGAGTGAGTTCCAGGACAGCTGGGGCTACAGGGAGACCCTGTCTCGAAAACACCAAGAAAAAAAATAATTAAAATAAGTTTTTTTAATTAAATCAAGAGAAATAAAGAAAAAAAAACAAATATAAGGGGTTTTGTCACTGGCAGACATCAGAGTGCTAAGAGAAACAGGGATGGTGTAGGTCAATAGCCATCATGGACTTTTCGAGCAGTCAAGAAACCCAGTGAACACAAGACGTCTAAGGCTGCTCCCAGCCTAACATGGGTTGTTTCATGATAAACATTTTTTCATAAGTACAAGGAAAACACTACAAACTATGATAGTATAGTAAATGCACAAGTCAGTAGTATACATGCTACCATTATCAAGGAATATAATCTCTACATAACAACATATACTAGACTTTTATATTACCAGCATCATAGATAAGATTATAATGACAGCACCACAAACATGAGTCATGAACTGTGCTACACTTTGACCACAACAACAGCAGGCAATGGGAAATTTTCAGCCTCATTATAATCTGATAGGGCCACTGTACTTGTTGTGGCCAATCACTGCAGGAGCTATAAGGATATCATCACAAACATGAATCATGCACTATGCTACCGATTCACCACAGCCACAACTTCGGTAAACAATGGGAAGTTTTCAGCCTCCTTGTGGTCTGATGGGACCACTGTACCTGTGGCTGGTCATTGATTGGATCTCATTATGTACAGCATGACTATAAACTTAACTAAAAATTGGTGGATGAAATACAACAGGTTTTTTTCCTCTCTGGATTTAACATATGTAAGAATGACATTTTGACCATATTTCCCCAGTGAACTGTATTTTAAAAATAACCATAACTTGAGCTCGAGTGATGGGTCAGTGGTTAAGAATGCTTCCTGCTCTTCCAGAGGACCAGAATTCAATTCTCAGGAGGTTCACAGCTGCCAATAACTGCAGCTACAGGGGATCTGATACCCTCTTCTGGCCTTCACAGACACTTAGACCCATGTGTGCTCCTGTGCACGTGCGCGCACACACACACACACACACACACACACACACACACAAATATAAATAAAGTTTTTGGAAAAGAATAAATAGAACTGAAAAAATGCTAACCTTCACACAATAATCTTTTTATTATAAATTATACTGGCTGGGTATGGTGGCGCACACCTTTAATCCCAGCACTTCTGAGGCAGAGGCATGTGGATCTCTGTGACTTCAAGGCCAGCTTGGTCTACAGAGGGAGTTTCAGGCCAGCTGGGGCTACAGAGAAACTTTGTCTCAAACACACACACACACACACACACACACACACACACACACATATTGGCATTATTTTGCAAGTATCTTAATATTTCATTGGATAAAAGTAAGTGATTATATTAATTTCTAGGGTTGTTTTTTTTTTTTTTATCTTTTTGAGACATGGTCTCTCTTTAGTCCCAGCTGGCCTGGAGCTCACTATGTAGACCAAGCTGCCCTTGAACTCAGAGATCTGCCTGCCTCTGCCTCCTGAGTGCTGGGATTAAAGGCATTTGCCACCATGCTTAGCAAGTGATTGTATTAATGACATTAATGAAATTAGGATTTTTTTAAAGTTCTTTTTTTAATTTTCATTTTATTTTATTATTTTTTATATGCATGAGTGTACAGTCTGCATGTAAGTTGGTGCAATGCTGAGGAGGTCAGAAGAGGGCATTGGATTCCCCTGGAACTGGAGTTAAAGACAGTTCTTAGCTGCTATGTGGGTGCTGGGAATCGAACCCGGGTCCTCTGCAAGAGCAGTTGGTGCTATTATCTGCCGAGCCATCTCTCCAGCCCCATGAAATTAGATTTTTTTGTGTGTAAAAGGATGCAAGTCAAAGTAGTCAAATTGATTTGAAATATGTGCAGAGATTCATGTCTAAACATATATTTCCCGGTTCTGTCCATTGAAAAGGTCGAGAAACAATAATAATGCCAGCAATTATCATTCCTAGAAACTAGAGTGCAGTTCTGAGAGGATTTTCTCATTAAAAGGAACCAGGCAGTCTTGGGAGAAAGACTGATTCCAAGACTAGGACAGGAAAAGTAGATGATAGATAGACAGACAGACAGATAGATGATAGATAGATAGATAGATAGATAGATAGATACATAGATACATAGACCCATAGATCCATAGATCCATAGATCCATAGATACATAGATACACAGATACATAGATAGATACAGAGATAGATACACATACATACATATATACACATATGTAATACATAGATACATAAATGATAGACAAATGGATAGATTGATGGATGATAGGATAGATAGATGATAGATGACAGACTAGATAGATGATAAATGAGAGATGATAGATGAGTCATATCCTGGTTAGTAGCAGGTAAACTAAACAGGTATCTTCATTGGTCATATATAGATCAACAATTTCCACAACAAAAAAGATAATGATTACCAATGATCAAAATGAAGTTTTATTGGATAAAGAAAGTGATTATATTAATGACATTAAAGCAATGAAAATTTTAGTGTAAAAAGTTGGAACTCAAAGAAGTTTTTAATGTTAAATTGATTTGTGATGTGTTCAGAGATTCATGATTCTATGTCTAAACACACATTTCCTGGCTCTATCTATTGGAAAGCGCTAGAAGCAGTAATCACACCAGCAATTATCACTCCTAGAAACCAGAACATGGTTCTGAGAGGGTTTCCTCACTAAGCAACCTGGCAGTCTTGGAAGGAAGACTGATTCCAAGACTAGGGCAGGAAAAGTAGATGATAGAAGATAGATAGATAGATAGATAGATAGATAGATAGATAGATAGATAGATAATGAAAGAAAGAAAGAAAGAAAGAAAGAAAGAAAGAAAGAAAGAAAGAAAGAAAGAAAGAAGAAAGAAAATAGATAGCTGATAGGCAGATGAGAGATGATAGATGAGTCATATCCTGATTAGTAGCAGGTAAACTAAATAGGCCTCTTCATTGGTCATATATAAAACAACAATTTCCACAACAAAAAGCATAATGATTACCAATGATCAAAATGAAATAAAAATGCTCACAGTGAAAAGAAAGACAGGAAAAGGCAAAACCTAAAGCAGTCATGAGAACCTCAACATCTCTGCACAATTCTGTGAGGAACGTCAGGGCGACAAGGGAGAAAGCACATTCCAAGGAGCTAACAAGAGCTCTGGGAATCAAGAGGCGAGGAAAAGCTAAAAGCCTGCAGAGGAAGAAAGGCAACTAACTGCAGCTCAGCTCCCCGAAGGTGAGAAGCTGAAGCTCTGAGCACAGAGTAAGCCAGTGAACTCAGCGAGAGCGGCAGGCCAGACAGCAGCCCATCTGCGGGAGAAACCCGACATTTGCGTGGTTTAAATCCAGTGTGGGAATGTGGGGAAGCTTCCTCTGGCATGGCCAACTAGCTTTACAGAAGAAATGCATGAGCCAAGGGGCCTCCTAGTGGTAGGTAAGTAATTACTCTTACATGAATCAGGAGTGGGATCTGCCATGCACAAAGAAGGCACCCAAGAGATTCAAATGGAGAAACTGGGGGAGTTTATTCATACTGGCAGAGTTTCCTCCCAAAGAACTAGAACATCAAGTTGAGTTCCTTCACAATTGTGATAAGTCTTCCCACATCATTCTTTAACTGTTAAATTGGTGAGTTTACAGCCTGCATGATTTCCAGCACGGATGCCTATGTGACGTGCACTAAGACCATGGGGGAGAAATTCCTTCTGCAGGCGTTTGTAGAGGCAGATATTTAGGGCAGGAGCTAGGATATTCTTTTTATATATTTTATTTTCTTTTTATTTTTTATGTATATGAGTATAGTGGCTGCATGTGTGCAACTGTACCCATGTTGTGCAATCCCCATGGGAGCATCGGATCCCCTGGAACTAAAGTTACAGATACTTGTAAGTTGCCATGTGGGTTTTGGGAATGGAACTCGGGTCCTCAGCAAGGGCAGTCAGTGCTCTGAACTGCTGAGCCATCTCTCCAGCCCAAACTCTATTCTTTAGTAGAGTTCCTTGCAGTTACCTTAGCAAGCAAGGTAATTTCAAACAAATGTTCCCCTTGATAACTATGGTATTCATTTCTCAAGACAGTTTTCTCCATTTTAGCTTTGATTCCTTTTCATCACAAATTTTAATAAGCATTTATCAGATTACTATAGGGTGAGTACTATATTCTAAAGTGCAAGATCGGTTATAAAACAATATTAGAAACAGACAAAATGACATTAAATGCATGAGTATATTTCTTTTCCTCTTCATTCTGAGAATCCAGAAACAATGAGGAGCAATCACAATTCAGGGTCTATGGGAACACATTGCTGCACTGACTGAGCAGGTAACAGCTGGGGAGCAGGGAAGGGTTGCCCCAAACCTGCTGAGAAGTTTAAACTCCCTGGAGCAGGTACTGTGCAAAGCACAATGGCCTGCAGCCCTGCATTCCGAGGAGAAGAGGGAGTCCATTTGCACATGATTTACTGCGGCTGAAGGGAGCAAAATCAAGACCTTGGACTGCTTGGCTCTAGTGGCTTCCACCACACAGGGTCCCAGAATGCCTCAGAGTTGTGACACAAACAGGCCAAGTTCTACAGAATTGGTGTATGCTTTTCAATAAGGATCCTGCAGAGAAATGGTCTTACTCTGCCACTAAAAGAGCCAGTCAAATGTATTGAAAACAAGACCTGACATTTCACTGTCCACAAGAAACTTACAGATCAGCAGTCAAGACAAACAAAGATGGAAAGGGAGATGTTAGAAAATGCTATCCCAGAAAGGAAATCTCAAACCAAATGCGACCTGTATTCATCAGAAAGAAATCAGAAGAGACAAAGACGGTGTGAGCATTATATGCTCACAAAGAGAGCAATCCATTAAAAGATGTAGCTCAGTACTGGACTGCTTGTGTAGAGTACCTCCGGCCTCTCCACACACATAAACATGCACATGTGCACACACGTGAGCATGTACACATACACAGACACAATGAGTTCTTACCCTCACTTCAAATACACATTCAAATATATCAGTCTTCTCTCCCTCCCGCTGTGCTCTGACCAGAATGCCTTGCTGCCCTTCCTTTCATTTACTTTCCACTCTTCAAAAATTGATTTCCATTTGCTCTGTGTAGCCTTCCCACAGAAAGAATAACGTTTCTGTGATATTTTTTCATCTACTCTATAATAGAAAGCAAAATGTGTAAATAAATAAATAAATATTTAAAAAGAAAGCAAAATGTGTATTTTTCAAAATATTTGCCAGGCGTGGTGGTGCACGCCTTTAGTCCTAGCACTTGGGAGGCAGAAGCAGGTGGATCTCTGTGAGTTCAAGGCCAGCCTAGTCCACAGAGTGAGTTCCAGGCCATTTGGGGCTACAGGGAGACCCTCTCTCAAAAAGACCAAAAAAAAACACAAAAAAACGACAAAAAAATTGTCATGGGCCTAGAAGATGGGCTCAATGGTTAAGAGCACTGGCTGCTCTTATGTAAGGACCCAGATTCTGTTCCCAACACCTAAGAAGTGGCTAACAACTGTCCCTAACTCCAATACCAGGGGATCCAATGCCCTCCTCTGACCTCTGTAGGCACTGCATGACACATTTGTATTCCTATGACAGAAAATTACTCATACACAAAATAAAATAAAAAATAATAAAACACATTTTAAAATATTTGTCACTTCTGGTAATCCGTGAGCCTATTAAAAAAATAGATGAATTTTTTTCAAAGCCAATTTTTATTGTTTTGTGTATTTCATACAAAATTTCCAATCAAATCTAGACTCGCGCCCCCTTCCTTGCCTCTCTACCCCACCATAGCTCATGCATTCTTGCCAACACCTGTCTTTCATCTTTTTCTCAGTTCTCTTTTAAAATTTCAATGCCTAAGTTTACTGTTTTGGGCGAGGTTCACCACTTCAGTCAGTTATTTGGACCCAGTCCTCTGCCATGTTGTTGTTGTAATCTTCTCTCCCATTTGCATCAACTCCAAACTATGCATATTATGCATGTCCAAATATATCATAGTTTTAGCATCTTCAGCTTATATTTTTTTTCTTTATAAGGCTAACGTTCATTGTTTGAAGTTCTCCTCTGGCAAGCCCAAACCACCCTCAGTACTGCCTTGTGCTTCCACTGGGGTTTTTCCCTTCCCATGGTCACAAATGAAGTCCAGTAAGCACAGCATCTTGTCTTGATCTGTCTGTACTGGTCTGTAGTGCAAAGCCCTGGGTAGTCCACACTGGCACAGTCATACTCTGAAGAGGCTGAAACACCAGTAGTAACTCAGTTCCACAAGTTGGATGTCTCAGCAGTCCCTATCTGGTCCTAAGGTTTGGAGGATTCTTGGAGAGGCATGAGTCTTCAGTCCTATTGGAAGGTTGAATAGTTGTTGTCTCCTGTCTTTGAAGGATGGCAAAAGCAGTGGCAGCCACAGGGTGCTGCACTTGCCAGTAAGAACAGGCAAAAACAACTGTGCTCTTTTTTTTTTTTTTTTTTTTACTTTTTGTCTTTTTACTAAGAGCTCAAGTTTTATACCTGAAGTACAATTTCTCAGGCCTTAAAAATTATTTATTTATGATTAGACTTTCCTTTTGGATGTTTAAGGCCACACAGCCCAGATTAACCAAGGTTTTTGTTTTCTCAAGGTCACTTGAGGATCTGGTCCTCAGGAGTCACTTAGGTTTTGGGGTCGGGGGTGAAGAGAGTCCCTGGCTCCTTTTGGCTTTTCAATCACCAATTCAATCCACTTAAGGACAATGTCAGTTCTTGGTAGACCAGGCTTCCCTTTTTGAAGCATGAGCAGACTTTTCTCTTTATAGACTGGACACTGGCTAAAGTCCCATTAGTGGATCTCCAAGACCTCCCTGCACAGGAAGACTGGTGACTCACATTTGCAGGACATTTCAAGAGATGCCCCCATGCATAGTCCCCTGGGACTTAGTTGGCCTCTGAGAGCAAGGAACAAAGTTATTCCTTAAGACCCTTGGCCAAATTGGTATGGGCATTAAGTATGGTTGTCAGGCATCCAGAAAGGCTAATTTACACCAGCCTGATACTTTTAACTACTGTATAATATTTTAGAAAAGGCTTGGACAAAAGCTCAAGTGGCCTTGTATAAGAAATACTAAGCATCACTCCCATAAAATAAATACTGTGATTAGACAGAATGTTATGACATAGTAGTTTTTTCCTCATTCTTTTGATCATATATTACTCTAAAATATGCATACATACCCTCTACCCATTTACCAAAAATTCCTAAGTCTGAAAATAAATGGTAGCTTAGTTCTAGAACCTATTCAATCTTTTTGTATTTGTTGAGTTTTTTTTGTGTGTGTGTCCCAGTATGTGGTTGATTTTGGAGAATGTTCCATGGGGTGCTGAGTAGAAAGTGTATTCTCTGGTATTTGGGTGGAATATTCAGTAGATGTCTGTAAGGTCCATTTGGTGTATTGTGTCATTCAGTTCAGATGTCTCTCTACCTATTCTTTGTCCTACTGACCTGTCCAAAGGACTTAGTGGGGTATTGAAGTCCTCTACTATGAGTGTGCTGGGGTTAATCTATGCCTTAAGGTCCTGGAGAATTGTCTTTATAATGTTTGGTGCATATATATTCATGATTGTGAAATCTTCATGGTTAATTTTTCCTTTGATAAAGATGTAATGGCCTTTGTCTCTTCTGATTTCTTTTACTTTGAAGTCTATTCTGTCTGATATTAAAATAGCAACTCCTGCTTTTTTTTTGGTACCATTTGCTTAGAATACTTTTTTCCCATCCTTTCACCTTAAGTTGGTGGCTAGACTTGAGACTGAGATGGGTTTCTTGTAGACAGCATATAGATGGGTTCTGTTTCCTAATCCATTCTCCCAGTGTAAGTCTTTTGACTGGGGAATTTAGTCCATTAATATTTAAGGTTATAATTGAAAGATTCATGTTGCTTCCTTTCACCTTATTATCCACTTGCATTTTTGGTCTAGGTTTCTACTTCTGCAGTTATGTTTTTATTAATTTCTCTTTCTAGGTGCCTGGGGATAGTTGTTCTTCTCTTCTATCCTTTGAATTGCTTCAAGTATTCTCTAAAGGGTTGGTTTTCCTGACATGTATTCTATCATCTTGTTTATGTCATGGAAGATTTTTTTCTCTCCTTCAACTATAATTGACATTTTTGCTGGGTATAGTAACCTGGGTTGGCATCTGTAGTCCTTTAACACTGGGAACGCTTTGCTCCACATTCTTCTTGCGTTCATAGTTTAAAAAAAAAAGATGAATTTTTGCCTTTTCTCCTAGGGAGAATTTTTGCTTTACAATCTCTTTAGAAAGTTCCAGAATCTACAACCAAGATTAAGAGTTAACAGGATAAGAAACAAGGACAGATGCAGGACACGGTGGGACATAGCTGTAATCCCAGCACTTCAGAGCAGAGGCACCTACATACCTTATGAATCTGTTCCTGGCATCCTCAAGTCCATCCATAGCCCATGGTCTAAGCCTCTTCTTGGTATTTGTGGGTCCACAACCAAAACACTGTCAGAGACGAAGCTGCAGAAGCAGAGCCATCAGGGATACAACTGGGACCTTTGTCAGGACGGTCACTCAAGGAACCTCAGTGGTCTGTATCACACTTGGGTACCAGCTTGTCATCTCTCAAACTTCCTGTCCATGGAGTCCCTGTTTCTATGTTATCTTCTATCCCTCATGGTACAAAAATTTCTAAAGCTGAGTACTTTATGAAGAAAAGAGGTTTATTTAGCTGGCATTCTAAAGGTTCAAAACCATGGGTCTGTGTCTGCTGCTCTCTAGTGAGACCCTTGTAGCAATGAAAGGTAATTGTGTGCACAAGTCACATGAAGAGACAGGAAGCAAGAGGAGGCAGGTTTTCTCTCTCTCTCTCTCTCTCTCTCTCTCTCTCTCTCTCTCTCTCTCTCATTGTTTTTATGAGATGATCCAATGATCCTCCTACCTCACCCCTCCTGAGTGCCAGGTCAAAGGTACCAATATATACACTCGGGTTTTTTCTTTTTCCTAATCTGCTCTTTCAGAAAGCAATCCACTTCTAGGAGACTGGCCTTCTTCTTGAGACAATATAAATCCATTCATGACGACAAGCCGCAAGAGCTAATCACTTACTCTTAAAGTCCCACCATGTCTCACTATTGCAACCTTGGAGACCAAGCCCCCAGCACAACCACATCGAAACCACAACTCCTCCAGAGGGAAAGAAAAACAAATGCTTTCTTGGAACACTCTAAGTAAAATAAAATTAAAATTCCTTTAGAAAATTCTGCACATGCCTCGCCCTGGTCACCCAGCTTCCTGCCTCATCTTCTGTACTGTCCTCTAATTCACAGTCACAATCCTTTCTTTTGGTTTTGTGCACATCTTTTCAATACTTTGCACTGGGCCAGTCAAAGCTCCAATAGAAAACATGAGCGGTAGAAACTTGGCACCTGTTTGAGACAACAAGGGGTTTAAAGAAATTGGAAAGGGGTGATTCAGTGTTCTGGGGCCTACAACAGTTAAGAGTCATCCATTCCCAGGCCTAAAAGACCAAGGTAAACAGCCGTGTGGTAGCCACCCTATAGTAGTTGATGAGAGCAAAGACGTCTAATGCAGCTGTGTTTGAACCTATGAGACTGCAGTGTCCTCAGCTGTTATTTGGGAGACAGTTTGATATGAAGGAAAGTATTTCAATCCTATTAATTTAATTTCTCTGTGTATTTAAAAACCTGCAGACTTCGTGTCGACTGATGCTTACTTCCTCATGAATCAGGGCTTCATGCAGTAAAGGGCAGCTTCTTCCTGCACTTTGACCTCTAAGCAGTGACACAGATTAGTGCTTTTAAAATGAAAGTTTTTAGCAGGCATGGTGGCATCTTTTCGCCTTTAATTCCAGCATCGGGAAGCAGAGGCAGAGCAGACTGGGCAGAGGCAAGGTCTCGTGAGCCTTCAAGTGCCGTGTCATACATCAAGAGCACTAGCTAGGCACTAGAAGATAGCTCGTGTGGTACTAAAGGTGAGACTCTGTCTCCAAATGGAAAAAAAAAAAAAAAAAGAAAGTTCAAGATGGGTGGCTCCCAAGGATGGCATAGTTGTTCCGCAAGTCAGCAAATTTTATATAATTCTGTAACGAGCAGCAGAAATTCAAGGAGAGGAAGTTTAAGGCATGTAGGTAGCAGCAATGGCAGCCAGCAAGCCTTGCAGGAGCGCAGCCAGTGGAGGCAACACTCCAGACTCCCTACCCAGGAAATACCTGGGGCCTTTCCTTCAGCTCCAGGCTAGGGCTCCCTGTCCCTGGACCCAGATGCTGACACTGGCAACCAGCCATGGAGAGCATGTGTAGATTGGACCCCATCGTAGGTGTCTAGAAAGTTCCTACATATCATCCCAGGGAGACTTTTGATAGGAGGTTGGCCTCCACTCACGTGGTGAGAGTCCCAACTGGTATTATGGACTCCCTACACAAAGCGTGGACACCTGGGCACCTACCCTCAGCTCCAGGCTAGACTTCCCCTGCTCTAGCCAGATCCAGACCATTTTGCAGCCCAGCCCAAGGGAGCTTGGTGGGCAGACTTCCATGTGGTGCGGGATTCAAGCCGCCTTTGATTGTTGCCTGTTCTTCCGACCTTCCTGGAGGTAGATGATCCTGTACCTTTTTGCAGGTGTGAGGTGGAACGATTGCTCTCCACGTCTAAAGTAGAAGTTGAGGATTCTTTTGAGACCTTAGACTTAACCACTCCTTTGCATTCCTTAATAAGAAGACAATCGATAGTAGACCTGAAAAATACAACAGAGCCAGTCTTCAATTCATGACAATAAAACTTTGAGCTTCATACTAGAATCCATATAACAAAAAGAATCCTCAACTCAATTCATTGACAAAACAAAAGACCCCAGAATAGCCAAAGCAACCCTAGATGAAAAGAGCCAATGGCGGAGAGCGGGGTGGGAACACTTAATACAAACATCAAATTTTACACAGGCTATAGTGATAAAAACACTTGGGTAATGGCACAAAAACAGACAGTGACAATGGGAATTAAAACTGAACGAGAACTGATGGTTCAAATTTACTACAAGCCCAAGGTTGGGAAGAAAGCAAAATTGGCACAGAGTCTGGAAAGTTGGAAAGAAAATGGAGGGACCAAAGACACTGTGCCAGGATATACATAACAGGCATGACTCCAACTCCTCCAGCTCCCAACGCCTCTCCTCCTTGATTTATGCGCTCTTTCTTGTGGTTGTTGTTGTGTATTTATAATTCACTGAGTCCAGTTAGTATTGTCCATGCATACACGAGTCTGGAGTTAACTGCTGAGACATGAAAAACCTACCAGCAATACCCCCCAAAATAAAATGACTCCGCACCCCCACCCTGTGATCCACAGCTTCCTCCACAGCTCATTTGGGAGACTGGAGGACCACAGGCAGCTGTGACATCTTTCTGTCCCTGCAGGGTTCTACGGCATTCTTCCAGAGACCCCTTGCCAGAACAGCTACATCTCAGCCGGCAACTGGAGCTTGTCCCCTCTCTCCTTTCCTGGAAAGATGTGTGCTTCTTGAGTTTACTGCTCACTTGTCTCAAACAAGTCCTCCAGAAAGTTATGGAGAAAAGCTCTTTAATATTTATCTTCTGGAAACGTTCTGTATAAATGCCTTTCTTTCTGCCTTTATATTTACCTTTTAGTAGCTAATTTCTGCTGATAGGAATATGTTAGGTTTTGGTTTGAAGCCCTCAATTTTCTCAGTTCTTTTCACTTGGTGACTTTTCAGAGCGATTCAGGCGCAAATGTGGTGCACATTTGGCTCCATATTTCTCATCTCTTTCCTCCAAGCCAAAGAATGCCCTCTGTTTTTAAAAGAACCTATGCCAGGGCTGGAGAGATGGCCTAGCGGTTTAAGAGCGCCGACCGCTTTTTTACATGGTACCCAGGTTTGTACGGATTTCCCCACAGCCCCTATTTGGCCTTGCGTAACCGTTTCTATAATATCTCTCCATATCAGAGAGATAACTCTCAATGTGTCTCTAGGGGTAATACGAGACCCTCTTCTTGACCTCCGCTGCATTGCAAAAACACGGGTGCACAAAACCTAAAAAAAAAAAAAAAAAAAAAAAAAAAAAATCAATAAATAAATAAAATTATAAAAAAAAAATTAAAAAAAAAAAAAAAAAAAAAATAAAAAAAAAAATAAACCATTTCTTTGAAGTAGTGTCATCTGGCTGGGGTTGGTGGAGTTAGGGACTTTTTCATTCACTGTGTCCGTCTTTTTCAGTGAGAGGATAGTGTTTAGAGGCTAGTGTTTTTCATTTCAGAGTTTCCAAATTATCATTTCTTAGAGAATTGTCTCCATGTTATTTTTTTTACTCCTTCTTTCTGGAATTTCCAATTTTTCTGTATTATATCTTCTGGATTTATCATCTAACTTTTAAATTTTTATGCTTCTTTATTTACCCTTCTGCTCAGTTTTCTACAAAATCCCTCAGCTTGTCTATTGACACTTCTATTATTCTTTTTCCAGTCATCATTTTAAAGATATTTTTCATTAATCCTTTGAGAACCTCATACATGCATACAATGTACTTTTACCATATTTACACATACCCTTCCCCAGCTCCTCTAAGATCTACTCCCTCTTCCCCTTCCAACTTCATGACTGTGTTTAATGTTTTGCAACTCTCGAAGGCCACTATGTGCTGCCCATCCACTCATGGGTGTGGGACCATCCACTCATGGGTGTGGGACCATCCACTCATGGGTGTGAGACCATCCACTCACGGGTGTGAGACCATCCACTCGTGGGTGTGGGACCACCCACTCATGGGTGTAGGACCATCTACTCCAGTCATTTTTTTTTTCCGTGATACAAAGCTCCTATTCATTCTTTAAATATTTTCTTTTCACAGCATCTGGGGTTCCAGAATAGAATATCTTCACTTATTTCTAGGAATATATTCAGCTTTTATGTTTTTGTCACTACTCCTGTATTTCTTATATTGTCTCTGTTTCTTCCAGTCCTTTTTATCTGTGTGTGCTCACTTGGGTTTTCTTTCACATAGAAAATGTTCATCAAATCCCTGAACTCTGGAGACACCTGTTCATACCATTACTTGTGCATCTGAAAAAGCTATTTGTGGGCTGGGAAGATGGCTCAATGGGTAGAGCACTTGCTGAGCAAGCATGAGGACCTGAGTTCAAATTTCCAGAACCCACATAAAAGCTGGACACAGGGCTTTTCCAAGATGGCAGCTCCCAGGGCTGCTGGTACGTTCTGAGCAGCTAATGGCAAAGTCGGGGAGGGGGACTTAGGGGCCCCCAAGAGCACTGGCAACCATTGGAGGTGGTCCAAGGGCATTTGGATACTTAGGGACTACAATTTGCCACTATAGACACTGCCCAAGGGTGTCAGGAGACAACAGGCATAGCCCCAGTCCGCTGAGACTTTCTCCTGCTGAACCCAGCAACTATCTAAGTGGAAACTCATATCTTTTTTTTTAATAATGTATTTTGTCTGTTTGTTTGTTTTAATTTTATTTATTTTTGTATGTGTATGAATGTACTGTCTGCATGTAGGTTCGTGCACCCGTGTCGTGCAATGTCAGAAGAGGGCATCGGATTCCCCTGGAACTGGAGTTAAAGACAGTTCTCAGCCACCATGTGGGTGCTGGGGATCGAACCCGGGTCTTCTGTAATAGCAGTCAGCGCTTTTAACCGCTAGGCCATCTCTCCAGTCCCAGGAAATTCATATCTTGACTGTTAAAATGCCCGGGAAGCATATTCTAGGTCCAGACATCATAGCCAAATGAACAGAAGGAGAAACCTAATAAATGGACAGTTTGAAACTCCCTGTCAAGAAATTCTACTGGACTTTTAGGTTGGACATTTGAATTCACCCTGTTCTTACTTCTCCTGTCCCCTGCCTAGATCCTGTACCTAACTACTCCTGCCTTCACTTCGCTTCCACCGGCACTAGTCAAGGACGTTTTTTCCCTCTATAGTTATCCTTTTGGGGATCCTTTAGATAGACCCTCCGAATAGGGGATATCCCAGCTGCTGCTCCCAACATCCCTGTTCACCATGGAAGAAGTCAGGGTGGTTGGTATCCTGAATCCCTACTGATGATTAGGGTGACCCTTTTCAGAGGGTAACATAACTAAACATGAGCTAGAAATTGCCTAGGTTGTTTAGGGATGAGACCCTCCCCCCAAATTAACCAGATTCTTTCTCAGCTGAGAACTCAAGGCTTCTTGGACCAGCCAGGACACATGTATCCTTCTGGTAGCCCCAAAAGAGTAAGGGGGAAAAAGAGGGAAATAGAAAAAAGAGAGAATTACATACCAAGCCCTGTAAGTTGATTCTTATTTCACTAGAAAAGAAATGGAAATCGCTCCTCCCTTGTTTGCTTTGTTTTGTTACTGTCCTTTGATATTGTTCTTTTTTGTGTGAAAAGAGAAAATTAAAAAAAAAAAAAAAGCTGGATACAGTAGAGCATGTCTATAATCCCAGTGCTAACTAACTGTGGAGAGATGAAAGACAAACGGGAGAGCTCCCAGAAGTGCATGGACCAGCTAGCCTGGCACGTGCAGCAGAGAACAAGAGACCCCACCTCAAAGAAGCCAAGGACCAACATTCTCTGATCTCCACACATTCACAGTGGCACACGCCTGGACTCACACACATAAACATAAATACATAACACACACATAAATATGTTTAAAGGCCATTTATGTGTTCTGTGTGCATGGACAGTTTATGCAGTGACAAGGTGGCAGACTGGACACACTCCCTCAAATAACAGCTTCAGGAATGGAAGCTTTCTTCTTGGTTTTTGTTTGCTCAAATTCTCAAGAGAGGAAAAAAAAATATCCACTAATCTCTTGAGTCCAGGTCCCAGCCAAAATCTTTTGTGTGACCTTCTGGTCCCACTGTAGTTAGTAACCACAAGTCTTGTGGGAAGCAGCAGCCCTCCCCACGCTCATCTTGGTACACAGCCAATGTGTGGCAGTCTCTAAGGAGAGTCACAGTTAGGGACTCTGACTCCTAGATGAGCCACCCTCTTCTGCTTCTCTGGGTCCCTAGCACAGGAATCTCCATTCAGGGATCTCTTCATGTCCTAAGCCAAGGCCTCTTTCAGGCACCTCTTCTAAGATCCCTTTATTTGTGGAGCCTGAAAACATGTTCCTCCACTGTGATTCAGTGTCTTCTCTAGTGTTTTCCACCCCTCACGCCCTCTGCTCCTTCTCCGAACTCTGACAATGGGAGCTGTGTGTGTAGTATCTCTGGGCAATGAAATGATCCTTGCTTCTAATCCCGCCTGCCCTCCCCGCAGCTGTGCCACAGGGAAAACAGGACATTCAAGAAGCCAATGCTCTCTCTCTCCTCTTTGGCCTTCTGCTTATTGTCTTAACTGACGGCTCCAGCACCTTGCATCTCAACCTTCTCTAGCTCAGCCCAACTCTTTATAATCGCCGGCCATGTCCTAGCAGGTAGGGAAGAGGACTGGAGGAGACATTATTCAGTAAAGTGACATCCTCTCACCGACAGCCTTAGATTGGGAGTTCCCACAATTCAGTTATTCCTCTGAATCAGCCAACTCTACCAAATCGAAGAGAGGAAAAGTCATGCCCAAGTGGCCAGATCCAATGATCAAACCTCAGGACTGTGCTTGCAATGGTTGCTGGGCCCTGTTACCATGGGCTTGCTCCAGTATAATATATCATGGCAGGAGGACATGGGGGTGGGGGTTGGGGGAAAGACACTTTTGTTCACTTCACAGCAGCCAAAAAGCACAGAGAGAGACAGGATGAGGCTGGAGTCCCAACATCCCCTTCAAAAGCACATGCCCCTATGACCTAACCTCATTTCACTAGGTCCCACCATCAAAAGAATTGTACAGCCTTGCAGTAGGGCCACAGACTGGGGACAAAGCATTTAACACAAGGCTCTTTGGATGTTGCTGGTGTGACGTGCAGAAGGAGGAGACACCAAGGTGTCTTTCTCCAGGAAGCAGTCTG
>VZQC01000299.1:102357-134642 GCA_009823505.1 Rhizomys pruinosus
GGGGGAAAGACACTTTTGTTCACTTCACAGCAGCCAAAAAGCACAGAGAGAGACAGGATGAGGCTGGAGTCCCAACATCCCCTTCAAAAGCACATGCCCCTATGACCTAACCTCATTTCACTAGGTCCCACCATCAAAAGAATTGTACAGCCTTGCAGTAGGGCCACAGACTGGGGACAAAGCATTTAACACAAGGCTCTTTGGATGTTGCTGGTGTGACGTGCAGAAGGAGGAGACACCAAGGTGTCTTTCTCCAGGAAGCAGTCTGTTCATGCTGATATCTGGCTCCTGGGGTTAAAGCCGAAAAGACAGAGCCTCAAAGACCCAGCCTTTTCCACCCTGTTAGTTCCCCTTTCCAGTTCAGTTTCTTTGTCTCCCATATACGGTGACACACACATCCTGATTGGATACCTCATGCTTTAAGCTCATCCTTGCAGGCAGAACTATGCACATGCACTCAGGCACAGACTACACTCCTTTTACTTATTCATATGGGTTCCTTCCATGATTTAAGATCCAATATAGGGGCTGGAAAGATGGCCTAGCAGTTAAGAGCACCGACTGCTCTTCCAGAGGACCCGGGTTCAATCCCCAGCACCCACATGGCAGCTCAGAACCGTCTTTAACTCCAGTTCCAGGGGAATCTGACACCCTCTTCTGACCTCTGTGGCACTGCATGACATGACACAGGTGCACAAACCTACATGCAGCACATTCGTACACATAAAAAATAAATAAAATTTTAAAAAAGACCCTAAATAAAATTAAAAAAAAAAAGATCCAAAATAGAGCTGAGTGTGGTGATACATGACTTTAATCCCAGAACTCAGGACACAAAGGCAGGCAAATCTCTGTGAGTTCAGGGGAGTTCCAGGCCAGCTGGGGCTACAAGGAGATGCTGTCTCAAAAAGATCAAGAGACAGAGAGAGAGAGACCAAAATATAGTAAATAGGCAAAAAAGCAGACATTGCTTTACCTAGACGGGGATCATAGAAAACCCTTAGGCACTGTGAAAATGGGCCTTGAGAGAAGAGGGAACAACAAGAGATGGACAAATATCTTCAGGAGACATTTATACTTCGCCATCCCCAGGCCCCACCTCAGAGAAGATAGACACACCAAAACCCCTATGCAGTATAAGGTGAAGCCAAGAACTGCAGGTTGCCTAGGTTAAAGTCAAATGGAGGCACAGTCAAGGGGACTTGAAGAACACTCCTAAGGGTAACAGCGTGCATTTCCCTTGACTTTAAGGTAGGCCCCAAGCAACATGAGTCACATATTCTCAACAGTAGGTTCAGAAAGAGTAGAAGCACAAAGATGAGTGGTCATCACAAAGAACCTGTGGGTCCAGACCAGAAAGATACCCCCTAAGCTAGAAATCACCCCAGATTCCATAAGCTCATGTGAGCATTGCTTGTGCTCAGGTTCTAACCAGGGAAAGAGAAGGAAAAGAGAAACAATGGAGGGGGCTGTAGAATCTGCCGAGACGCCATTTACCTATGAAAGAAATGGGGAAAAATTGGAGCTGGAGAGATGGCCTAGCGGTTAAGAGTGCTGACTGCTCTTGCAGAGGACCTGGGTTCGATCCCCAGCACCCACATGGTGGCTGAGAACCATCTTTAACTCCAAGTCCAGGGGAATCTGACACCTTCTTCTGACCTCTGCGACATTGCATGACACGGGTGCACAGACCTACATGCAAACAGTACACTCATACACATAAAAAAATTAAAAATGAAAAAAGAAATAGGGAAATCACTCTTACACAGGAGGAAATACTAAACTAGAATAAGAAATTTTATTTTTTCCCTCAATACCAGGAACATATTAAACCAGTCAGAGAAAGGATAGAAAGCTATGCTATCTTATCTATCTGGGTTTTAGTTTATTAATCTTAACCCTTCTGTGTTTTTCCTAAGAACAGCTATTATGGGTTTGATACCTTCAGTCAACTGGGGACTGTGCGCAATGCTTTCCATCCACAGTGCATGGTCCCTTCACCATTCCATAAGGCAGGTGTTCCCTTTATCCTTGGACTGAAGAAGACCTGACTGTGATTTACATTAATTGAGTTACCAAAATTAAATAGCAAAGAAATTACAGAACTGAGATTCAAACTCAAAGCCAGAGCCCTCTCACCCCATCCATAGTATAATACTGTTAGGGAAAAATCATTAGACCAAACCAAAGTGAAGTGAGGAGAGTTTAATCTCATGATAGTGGACTATATATATAGGCTGACTCACGGATCATCCCATACAGGGGTTGGCTCATTGGCTGAGTCTTTGGGGTCTTTTATACCCCTGTGACAAATGCAAGCAAAGAGCATGGAACACATAAGTGGTAATCAAATAGGTGGTTTACAGATAACATGCAATCACAAAGGCTACAGGAATATATCATCCTGATTTACAGACAACATAAGCATCACAAAGGCTACAGGAATGTTTGAGGTCTTTTAGTAACCAACCTATGTGTTTTTCCTACTATATTATGGCCTTATAGTCTCTGATTATAGTCACTTTTCAGATGTTTACAGAGTCCAAAGGACTAACTCAAGCAAGGGGCAGAGCTGAAATCTTTTTTAAAATAATATTTTATTTTATTTGTAATGGCATGTGGTCCGTGTGCAGCAATGTGCGTGTGCGTAAGTGCTGTGGAGGACAGAAAGCATCAAATTCCCTGGAGCTGGAGTTACAGGCTATTGTGATCCTCGAGATGAGAGTGAAGGGAAAGGAACTGGGGTCCTCTGGAAGAACAGCAAGTGCTCTTAACTGATGGGCCATCTCTCCAGCCCCAACAGCTGAAGTCTTAACCAAGACAGTCTAGTTTACGATATGCCAGAACCTGCTTGTTGAATAATTTAAGGATTTAAAGAAATCTATTTATTGATTTTTTTCATAATCGTACTGTTGTTTTTATAAATGGAAAATATAGCAAATGCACAGACTGGATTAGGGCAAGTGAAAGACAAAGGCTAACAGAATGTAAGGCAAGAGTGGGAAGGTAGCTGGATGTGGTGGTACACACATTTAATCCCAGCACTCGGGAGGCAGAGGCAGGAGAATCTCTGTGAGTTCAAGGCCAGCCTGGTCTACAGAGTGAGCTCCAGGCCAGCTGGGACTAAAGGGAGACCCAGTCTCAAAAAGACCAAAAAAAAAAAAAAAGACTGGGAGGGCATATGACTAGAATAATGTTGTAAAAGATGAGCTCTAGGGACTCAAGAGAAGTAGAACTGTCAGAGTCGAACATTGGAGACAGCAGGGGAGCTTAGTTCTCATAACCTGTGGTAAGGAATTACAGATAATAGCCGACCCGGTGAACTGCAATGGAGTCTAAGAGAATACCCTGAAAAACCTCTCTGGATTGTACATGCTTATATCTCTTAAGGAAAGCCTACTTAAATAAACTCCTACTAAAAATCAAATAAGGGCCAGGCATAGTGGGGCACACCTTTAATCCCAACATTCAGGATGTAAAAGCAGGTGAATCTCTGTGAGTTTGAGGCCAGCCTGGTCTACATAGACTTCCAGGCCAAAGAGGGCTCCACAGTGAGACCTTGCCTCGAATATATTAAATAAATTAATAGAATAAAATAAACTTCTCAGGCTGACAAGATCGGTCAGCAGATTAAAAGCATTTACCAGGGCTGGAGAGATGGCCTAGCAGTTAAGAGCGCCCACCGCTCTTACAGAGGACCCGGGTTCGATCCCCAGCATCCACATGGCGGCCGAAAACCGTCTGAAACTCCAATTCCAGGAGAACTCCAGTTCCAGGGGAATCTGACACCCTCTTCTGACCTCTGCGGCATTGCACGACACAGGTGCACAAACTTGCATGCAGACAGTACATTCATACACATACATAAATAAATAAAATTAAAAAATAAAAATAAAAAAATAAAAGCATTTACCACACAAGCCAAATGACCTAAATTCAGTCCCCAGAACCTACAGTAAAAGGAACAAACCATTTGTTTTCCTAATCTTGGCCATTCTTACCTGGGTAAGGTGAAATCTTAAGCTGGTTTTAATTTGCATCTCCTTAATTATTAGCGACGAACCCTTTCTGAGACGTTTCTCAGCCATCTTCACTTCTTCACTTGTGAATCCTCTATTCAGCTCTTTACTCCATCTTTTGATAGTGTCATTTTTTTCTTGATCCTTTCATTTTTGAGTAATTTAATATTCTGGATGTTAATGCTCTATCTGGTGTATCACTGGTGAAGATTTCCTCCCACTCTGTGGGTTTTCTCTACACTTCTTTGATTGTTTCTTTTGCTGTACAGAATCTTTTGAGTTTAATGAGGTCCCACTTGTCTATTGTTGACCTTGTTTCCAATGCATTGGCTATCTGATTTAGAAAGTCTTTTCTTATGCCTATATCTTATAGTTTTACTGCCAACATTTTCTTCTATTATTTTCAGAGTTTCTGGTTTCACATTGAGGTCTCTGATCCATTTGGAGTTGATTTTTGTGCATGGTGAAAGGGAGGGGTTCAGCTTCTCCTTTCTACAAGTGGCAATCCAGTTTTGCCAGCACCATTTGCTGAAGATGCTGTCTTTCCTGGAGAGGTTGTGGAGAAAGGGGAATACTCATCCACTGCTGGTGGGAATGCAAACTCATGCAACCCCTATGGAAAGCAATGTGGAGAACTCTCAAGAAACTGAAAATGAGCCTACCACCTGACCCAGTCATATCACTTCTGGGTATACATCCACAAGACTCATTGTATCGCAGAGATATATGCACATCTATGTTTATTGCAGCTCTCTTCACAATAGCAAAGAGCTGGAAGTAACCCAAATTCCCTCAACTGACAAGTGGATAGAGAAAATGTGGTACATCTACACAATGGAGTTTTATGCAGCAGTAAAGAAAGATGACATCATGAACTTTGCAGGTAAATGGATGGAACTAGAAGACATTATGCTAAGTGAAGTAACACAGTACCAGAAAAACAAATGACGTATGGTGTCCCTCGTTTGTGGATGCTAGCACAAAATTCCTAGTTGCAAGGCAAACTGAGCATCATCTTTGTTATATTTGTTTTTGATATGAAAGCAGCAGTATGGTTAAAAGGTAAATCCCTTAATAGGCTTGAGGGTTAACCTACCACTTATGTTCAGATTTTGTAATATTGGTATATTGATGGAGTATATGTATGCATATTTTGAAGTAAAATACAATTAAAGGGGAAAATGTAGCAAAAAAAGACTGAGAAAAAAATGCAAGACATGTATGGCAGAATGCAGGAACAGGGGTGGGGTGGGGGGCATGGAAAGGGGAATGTGTCTAAATTGAACTGAGTAATGATGTATGAAAAGCACAAAATGTCAATAAAAAAGTTTCTGAAAATGCACAAAGCGTCAATAAAAATTGACTTTGGAAAAAAAAGTTTCTGTTTTCATGTAAAATAAATAAATAAATAAAATAAAATAAAGAACCAAGGTGATCAGAAAAAAAAGGAACAAGCCAGTACACGAAGTTGCCTCTGACCTTTAGAAGCTTGCCAATACATGCCTACACATACCTACACACACACACACACACACACACACACACACACACACAACACACACATTAAAATAAAAATAAATCCTACAAAAAACTTCTTAAGATGATACACATGCAGGAAGTGGTAAGTAACCAGATTATAGTGGACTCAGATTATAGTGGACTCAGATTCAGACTACAATGATAGGAGAAGGAGGAGACTGTCTGATGGACCATGCGAGAAGAACAGTGTGCATTATAGAGGTAGTGGCAGTGGTAGCTTTACATATTAATAACTAGGGCACTCTGCACCTGCTTTCAAAATAAGAATGGTTAATTAAGGAATCATAATTTGCTGTAATGTAAGAAAAGAGGGAGGGAGAGTGCTTTTGCAGATGCTCCAAATATAATTAAAAGTAATGGCAAATTTGCTGTCAATCCCAAATGAACAAACACCTTTTAGACTCTTTTGTATAAGAACTTAAGTTTCCTAGGACTTATTTTCTAAAATTCTTTCTTGAGGTGGTCCGTGGTGGGGAGGCTCATCAGGTAAAGGAACTTGTGGCCAAGCCTGATGACCTGAGTTTAATCTCAGGAACCCCATGGTGGACAGAGAGAATCAACTCCTACAGTTTGTCCTCTAGCCTCCAGGATCATGCCATGTCACATGCACCACATACATACATACATACATACATACATACATACATACAACATTGAAATTCTTAAGAATTTAGTGACATCTAGACTTTAAAGACATCTCTAGTTACCTGACTCAGCCTGTTAAACCACAATTTTACCAAGGCTAATATCTTGAGTGTAGGCTCTCAAATCAGTAAGTGCCATGGCTGGGCAGGACAGCTCCATTCATCTTGGCCCCCAGAGGGAAGACACTACATACACACTAGTGTTCCACATGGAGATCTGTACTCTGCTGTCTAGAGAACTACTAAATCACAGAAGAGACACTTGTTCACCTCCAACACTTCTCAGCCTTGCACAGCTGTTGATAGAGTATTGATGCTCAATAAGTGAGTGCCTCCCAGCCACGAGTCAGTAAGGGACACCAATGGGGAGACTTTAATTGATCTGCCAGCTGATATCAGTACCTCTGCTATCCTCATCTGTATGCCAGGGTGGGAGCAAGAGACAGTTCCCTTTTTGAAGCTTGTGAGTATACAGAAAGTGCAACTATACAGCACAGAATTGGGGGGGGGGGCTATTGGTTGGTTGGTTTTCTTTGCGTTGGGAAGATGAGGTCTTTTGTTTGCTTAGTTGATTGGTTAATCAGTTGGTTGGGCCAAACACTTTTAAAAAATGAATGAAAAATGCAATATTTAAAGTCCTTTGCTCGTAGCAATTACTCTTTGAAAAGAAAATGGATTTCAAAAATTTGCAAACAGACTAAATTAAAAACCATCAATGAACATCTGAGAGGAACTTTCATTTACTTCATGGGAGGTTTCTACTCTGCAGGATGGATTTACTGCTTCCCAAAGCTTTTAAAAGTACATTTCTTCTATCTTAATTTTAAATTTAGGTTCAATTCTCTGAAAGTCATTAAATATGATCTTCTATGTTGTTGGTGTGATTCATCTTTTAGATTTGTGCTTCATTATTATAAAATATTCACTTCCCCTGTCACCAAAATATATTAAAAATATAAATCCTCATGTGCTAGTCTAGAAGTTCTACCATTGAAATTCCAATTTCCTGGAGATAGCATTCGCTGCTTTGAGGGCAACAATACTCTAAACCTAATTATCTTAGCATTATCATGTGTTTTAAATTTGGCCAAAGGACAACTTTGGGGAGTCAGTTCTCTCCTGATAGAGGAATATTACAGTGTCTCCTTGCCTCTCCTGGCTCGTAGGTAGGCTTTTAACTCAGAAATTGGCATGCTAGACGTTCACAGCCACATGAAACTTCCACTGAATAATTGGCTTTCAGATTCTTCTTGTCTCCTAAATTCAAAGAATGAAATTCTCAGGCCAGAGTGGGTAAGTTTGGGGAAGTATTTTTTTAATATTTTATTTATTAGTTTTATTTTATGTGTATGCATATATCGCCTGCATGTATGTAAGTGCACCTGTGTCATGCAGTACCTGCAGAGGACAGAAGAGGGCGTCGGATTCCCTGGAACTGGAGTTACGGACAGTTGTTGGCCACCATGTGGGTGCTGGCAATCGAACCAGGGTCTTGTGCAAGAGCAGTCAGTATTCTTAACCGCTGGGTCAGCTCTCCAGCCTCAGGCAGTATTTTATTGTAGGAAGCTCAGGAGAATAGAAAAAAGGCAGAGCTCCTGCACTTCAGGAGGGGTTCCACCTATCGGATCTCTTTGAAGGTCACAGTCTTGGAGTTAGTAGGGCTTTACAGTACAGAGGCTGTAGGAAATCCACCTTGAATTGCGGGCTGCTTTCCAACTAGCACCGCATGGCCGAGGGTCTGGCCCCGCCTCAAGGAGGAACAAACAGCATGGCCTAGGTGCGTGACGCTGGGTGGGGCTAGGTGTGCAGTGGTGCGGAATTGGGGGGCCTATAATTGGCTCTGGGAACTGACGTCATTTATAAAAGCAGGCTGTAGCAAGGAGTAAATTTGAATTTCATAGTAACATCATCACGGAATTCCCAGCCGTTATTTTTATTAATTATCGCCCCTGTGCATACAGGCTAAGATAGGCCTGCATTTCATTCGGGAGGCCAGTGGGTTGGAAAGAGATTCCTTTGCGGATCACCAATCTGGGTAGCTGGTGTTGTGAGTGGGTATTGGCTGAAGGGAAGCGATCAGCCATTAGCCTGAAATTCCTGTCCAGCCTCTGGGCAGGTGAGAAGCCACGGCCAAGAGTGGATCCAGGCTAAGGGCCTGGGTTGAAAGTATCATCCAGGCCGGGCTACAGGAAGTAGCCAACTGGCCTCTGCGCCAAGGGGTCAGCTCCCCACAGTGTCCGCAAAGCGGGCATTCCCCTTAGCAGGGCTGCGTGGTCCCTGTTGCGCATAAAAAGAAAGCTTCCTACAAGAGGCCTGGTGGGGGGTTGAGTGGTTAGTCCAGTTTCCATTCAAGGTGTTCAGGTGTCTCAGTCACATCCTCAGGATGGTTTCTGGGAAAGGGGAGTTAGTTCTCTGAGGGGAAAAGAGATAAGGAAAGCCAGGCCTTTCTTCTAGCATCCAGGTCAGGACAGAACCAAAGACATTTGGCTTTAAACACTTCTGTGATCTCTGGCTCCTGACAACAGGCCCAAGGACATTTCCAACTTTAAGCCAAGAGGGAAAAAAAGTTCACTTCCAGAGTCTTTTACCCTAAAACTGCTTAGCCAGTTTCTATCTTGTGTTCTCATTAGTTCTCCAATGGGCTCGGGACATTGAACTCGGGTCACCAGGCTTTGCAGCAAGGGCCCTTACCCTTGGATCTTACCAGCCAAGGGATTCAAATATGAGATGAGTTCCTTCCCTGGGCCAGGCTTCCTGCCAAACCCTTTAAACAATAAAGTAGAAATTTCAGAACACCAAGAAACAGAGATCTGCCAAACATCTCTATTCTCTCTCCTTCTGGGCAACACTAAGTAATACTAGAGTATTCTGTCAGAGGTCCAGCCTTCTGTGGCAAATGTGATACTTTTACCCTATTATATGTATAGCTGGGAGTCTAGAAGGGATGAAGATCTGAACCAGGTAAAGGCAGGTAGGTAAAGGCAAAATGCAGACAATTTATTAAGGGAGAAAAACATTTCTCAGATTGAAAGTGGGCCAGAGAACTAGGTTAGAAGCTCTTTGGTGCTGGGCCAAAGACGGGACTCTTGGGACTCTTTTTAGGTCATTTACATAGTGCCCACTTTGTCCACACCTGTATATTAAGGGCTTTTGGAGACCGTATTCTGTCTCTTTCATGTAGTCCTTGGTGGGTGTTGGGCGTGCTCCAGTCTGTCTGTTACTGTTTCTTTCATAGGCTAGTCATGTGTTCTTCAATCTGCATTTTATTTTTTGACACAGGGCTTGTCACTAAACCTGGACCTCATCATTTAGGCCCCTGACTAGTGAGTCCAGGTTACCCATGGTTTCTACCTCCCAGCCTTGTTTAATGAAGTTTCTGAGGATTAATCCATCCCTATTCAGCTCCTCAAGGCTTTCTCTTTCTCCACTGAGCCATCTCCCTGGCCTCAGAGTTAATCCTGATGCCTCTCTGGAGTTGCTACTCTCCCACCACACCAAGCCAGGAACTCACTTGTAAAGTAGAGAGGCTTGGAACCCAGGAACTCACTTGTAAGGTGGCGAGGCTTGGAACCCAGGAACTCACTTGTAAGGTGGAGAGGCTTGGAACCCAGGAACTCACGTGTAAGGTGGAGAGGCTTGGAACCCAGGTTTCTGAGGACACAACAGCACAGAGGATCTAACCTTTTTTTTCTCATATTTATCCCCAGTGATAGAAGTAAATTAGTCTTGCTGAATCTAATCATAATTCTAGTTACTAATCTTGTTTGAGGCAAGTCCCTCTCTGTCTTCTAATTGAAACATTAAAACAGTGAGCAACCTTCATTGCTAGAGAGAGATTTCCCAACAGAAGCTAGGGAATCTTGCTTACTCTTTCTTTCCCTGTGTCATAATAAACATAATTGGTTTTTCTTAAAGGGGGAATACTGTTCTTAAGTAATTTAAAAATTACAAGTGGTGATTTTTTTTTTTATCATAGTAAGTACTGAGATATAAGAGCTTCAGGCCCATGAAGGGTATTTAATAAAAGATCTTCTACAACAGTAAAGTGAATACTTAAACTACTGGATCATTATGTTAATTAGGATTCTTTCAGTTGCTAATAACAAAACCTTAAGTAAGCCAGTTAGCCTAAATCAGAAGGGGTATTACTTAGGGGACTTGAAGCTACCTCTGTAGGTGCTGGGGATGGAGCTCAGTGGTGGAGTGTTTGTCTAGTATGTGCTAGGTTCTGGGTTCAATTTCTAGCACAACAAATACTTATCTGACTATTTATACCTTTGATAACAGCCTTGGGAGCCTGAGGCAGGAGGATCACAAGTCTGAGCCCAGCCTTGGCTACATCCCAAGACCATCTCTACAAATATTTAAAAAACATAAAAATCAAATGACAGCTGGACACACCTGTCACCCAGTGTCATCAGAGGCGCTCTCTCTCAACTTCCACTTGGCTGCCCTCCGTAGAAAAGCCATCATCACACATCAGAAAAAGTCACTGCACATCAACCGCTGGGGATCTTTCTAGCTTCAGAACCTGGGGTGGTGGGGGACAGATGCCAATTTTTCCATCTGTTAGAACAGGCGTGTCCCTTTAAGACACTAGTACTTTTCATCCCAGCACTCAGAAGGCAGAGGCAGGCAGATCTCTGATCTCTGTGAGTTTGAAACCAGCCTAGTCTACATACCAAGTTCCAAGCCAGCCAGGGCTACATAACCAACAACGACAAAAAGGCACTGGTCATTCTAAGAGGCCATATCTTGGGGTTGGAGAGATGGCTTAGCGGTTAAGAGCGCTGACCACTCTTACAGAGGACCCGGGTTCGATCCCCAGCACCCACATGGTGGCCAAGAACCGTCTGAAACTCCAATTCCAGGAGAACTCCAGTTCCAGGGGAATCCGAGACCCTCTTCTGACCTCCGCGGCATTGCACGACACAGGTGCACAGACTTGCATACAGACAGTACATTCATACACATACAGTAATAAACAAAAATAAAAAATAAAAAAAGAGGCCATATTTCATACCCTGAAGAAATCAGGCCACACCCCCCTGCAGCTCTCTCTCTCTCTCTCTCTCTTTCTCTCCTTGAGACTAAGAGTTTAAAAGCTGGGCTGTGCCCTGCTGGGCTGTGGTTTTAAGTCCTAATCTGTCATCCTAATTGTCGCCTGACCCTCTCTGTGCCCCATTTCCACATATGCTGTCTCAGACTATATCACATGGTGTAAAACCTCCCACTAGCCTCTGAATACATAAAAGCCAGATATTTTCCTCAGTTCAGGGGATTCCTCTAAAGGTCCCTCTGCTGTTTACCCCAGCACCCTATCTCATCCATGAAGGAAGCCTTTCTTACTCTTTATTTTTTCTTTAAATGTATTTATTTTTATGTTATGTGTGTATGGATGCAAGTGCACCATGTGTGTAATGCCAGTGGAGGCCAGAAGAGGGTATCAGGTCCCCTGGGACTGGAGTTTAAGATAGATGGTTGTTAGCTGCCCTGTGGATGCTGGGAACTGAATCCAGGTTCTCTGCAAGAGCAGCCAGTGCTCTTGGTTGCTGAGCCATCTCTCTTGCCCCCTTACTCTTACTTTAAGCTATCCTTTATGAAGCCCTTTCCATATTTGAAAGGAAAACCTCTCTTCTTTAAGGCCCTGCTATCCATCCTGCTTTTATTTTTTTAAAGACTTCCTTTTTTATTTTATTTATTTTTTATGTGTATGAATGTACTATCTGTACCCGTGTCATTTGTGCACCTGTGTCGTGCAATGCAGCTGAGATCAGAAGAAGGTGTCAGAGTCCCCTGGAACTGGAGTTAAAGATGGTTCTCAGATGCCATGTGGGTGCTGGGTATCGAACCTGGGTCCTCTGCAAGAGCAGTCGGCGCTCTTAACCGCTAGTCCATCTCTCCTGCCCCTATCCTGCTTTTAATATAATTTTACTGTTCCTGTCTGAGGTTCTTCCCACCTCAGGGCCCATCATGGTCTTCGGCCCTTTTCTCCTAATAAGGCGGCCTAGCGGCCATGACCCTCTACTGGATGGGCTTCCCGAGGCCGCCAGAAAGCACCAGATCCAGGCTGCTCCCACCAGCTCTGCAGGGGATGGGTTCAAGGCCAGTCTTGTCTTTAAGGAGATGGAGAAGAAGCTTGAAGAGGAAGGTGAACAGTTTGTGAAGAAAATTGGTGGTGTTTTTACCTTCGAGGTGAATGAAGGATGGCCCTGGGGGTAAAGAAGCCACCTGGGTGGTAGACATGAAGAATGGCAGCGGATCTGTGCTTCCCAACTCAGATAAGAAGGCTGACTGCACAGTCACCATGGCTGACTCCAACTTGCTGGCTCTGATGACTGGTAAAATGAATCCTCAGTCAGCCTTCTTTCAAGGTAAATTGAAAATCATTGGAAACATGGGCCTGCCGATGAAGTTATAAAGCCTTCAGTTTCAGCAAAGCAAAGCTGTGAAGAACCCCTTTGACCACTTGGGACCATGGATATGAGACATATAGACATCATGTGTCTTCAGAACTTAGATGGAAGCTTCACATCAGCAAATGGTGTGAGATAGATTTGTTGCCGAGTGGGTGTGACCAATCATGTTTCTCCTGAACTCTGGGTGGATAGGGCTGTGTATTGCTCTTGCTGTGAGAACTGCAGTCCAGTGTGCATGACAAAGTTAATATGGCAATTGTGGTTTGGGGTAAATTTGAGTTTCAGAATAAAATTAAGAACAGTAAAGCCTAAAGACTGTGTAAACAGAAGCTCTTGTTTTGCTTAGAAGTATATTCAAGAATTATTCTGTGTGAGCGCTTTCCTTTGGAGAGTTAGAGCAGAGCAGGGTGCCGGAAGCTGACTTTATTATTACCGTCTTCAGTGTCTCACGAAGAGTTCTTAAAATTCTGCACTGAGTTAAGACAAAAAAAAAAAAAAAAAAAACCTTTAAAAAGTTGCATTTCATGCCATCAGAAATAACTCTTTTCTTCCCAAATAAAAGAATTAAGATGAGCTTGGGGAAAAAGTTATAGCTGAACACAACCTATTTTTAAAGTATTTTTTAATACTTGTGTTTTAATACAAGTATCCTCCTTGAAAAATTGAGGTATTAGAGTCATTTGATGCAGTTGCTGAAAGTAATTGAGTAAAGTTTCAGATGCACAAGTTTCAAATTATGGCCTCACATTAATAATTTTATAAACTGAATCTCCTAATTTTCCTTTTTCACATGTTTGATTGCATTTATCTTCCTAGTTTTTCTAATTCTAATGTTATTTGTTACAACTTAGATATGGGATAAAAATAATACTTTTGGAAGGATATTTAATAGAAAATTAAAATAGCTCTTTTTGATCTCCTTGAAAAAAAAGCTAATTCCTAGAGAGTATTATGTGTCGACTACATTCTTGTCTCTGACACTGTCCTATCTATCACTCATTCTCCATCTTGGAAAAAGGTGGTTCACCCTTGAACCAGACACTTGACCTAGAGAGACTGGGTCATGTGTCCACAACCCTTAATGATGGGTCCCAGGTCATCAGGCCTCATGAGGTGACAGCTCAAACGGGAATGAGGAAGGACTGTGCTCTGAGGTTTGGCAGCTGCCTGGCCAACTGAATGATTCATTTTAAAGTAATGGATGCTTCCTTTGTAAAAATTGTATCTATTTGATTTTCTCATTAGCACTTCAAAAGGTTTATTTTCATTTTATGTATATGAGTGTATGTAAGTACATCAATGTGTGAAATGTCTGGGAAGGTCAGAAGAGGTCATGGGATCCACTGGAACTAGAGTTACTGACAGTTGTTAGCTACCATGTGGGTGCTAGGAACTGAACCTAGGTCCTCTGCAAAAAAAACCCAGTGCTCGGGGGCTGGAGAGATGGCCTAGCAGTTAAGAGTGCCGACCCCTCTTACAGAGGACCCAGGTTTGTTCCCCAGCACCCACAGGGCAGCCGAGAACCGTCTGAAACTCCAATTCCAGGAGAAATCCAGTTCCAGGGGAATCCGACACCCTCTTCTGACCTCCGTGGCATTGCACGACACGGGTGCACACACTTGCATGAAGACAGTACATTCATACACATACAGAAATAAATAAAATTAAAAAAAAAAACAGTGCTCTTAACCACTGAGCAATCTCTCCAGCCCAGTAATTATTTCCTTAAAAAAAAAAAAATTTATCCCTGGGCATGGTAGAGCATGCCTTTAATCCCAGCACTCAGGAGGCAGAGGCAGGCAGATCTCTGTGAGTTCAAGGCCAGCCTGGTCTACAAAGTGAGTTCCAGGACAGCTGGGGCTATGAGGAGACCCTGTCTCAGAAAGACCAAAAAAAAAAAAAAATTATCATAGAGCTGGATGACTTAAAACCTCAAGATGCAAGGAAAAGGATTCACTTCAGCAGACATGAGCTCCCCCCAGTTCTGAAGCATTTCTCTAAAAGATAGATAATATTCCAAGAAACTTACCCAGCAATGTTTCCAGTGGCATTGTTAGCAGTCTGGGGGTATTGTTTAGTTTGTTTTCTCAGCTAATTAAAGAATTAAAAGGCAGGAAGGAATCTCAGGCAGCAGTCAAACAAATTTTTATTGAAAAATAAAGAATCATATCAATACGCTTACATATATCCACACATTCATATGCAGAGATGAAGCTCTCCACAGTTGGAGATGGGACCTCAAGCCAACATCCAACATCTCCTGGGGAGGGTCTGGGTTTTACCGGTCCTAGTGGTTTCTGCTGCCCTAATTTTGGAACGGTCAACTTAAACAAAGAATAGAAAGCTATGATGGGCATGGTAGTGTGCAGAGGGGCGTCCATCTCTGTGAGATCCAGGGCAGCCTGGTCCACATAGTGACTTTCAGTTGTCCTGGGACTAGGGTGAACCTGTCAAAAAAGAAAGAGAGAACTGACAAGTCACATTTCCAAGCTGAGATATCCAGGGCTGTGAAGGGGCCTTAGAGTTACAAAATAAGGTGTCTCCCATGATTGCAAAGTTCAGAAGTCAACGTACAAGGCGGTGCCAGAGGCAGAACCCTGTGGCCCGTGTATTCTACCACTGGTTGACCAAACGTAGTAGGGAAAATTTTTTTATTGTAGCAAATATACAAGAATACAGTTTCTGAGGTGTGGTTCACACGTATCATCCCAGAAGTTCAAGGCCAGTTCAAGGCTACAGTGATAACTTTAGAATCTTAGCATTTAAAAAGTACAAAGCTGGATGTGGTGGTGCTCACCTTCAAAAAAGAGTGTACAGTCTTAATTACAAGGTAAAAGAGTAAGGGGTTTCCTTGCTAGTGAAACACTTTTCAACTCTGTGAATTCAAGGCCAGCCTTATCTACATAGCTGGTTCCAAGCCAGCTGGGGCTGCAGGGAGACCCTGTCTCAAAAAAGACAAAAAAGACTGTAAAGCCTTAGTGAATTACAATGAAAAATAGTAAGGCCTTTCCTTGCTAATAAAACACTTCATCTTCAAGCAGGTAGATGCCTTAAAAATTCCTATGGCAGCAGGGGACATGTACCATACACTATTTAAAAGGCAGCTGGATGGAACTTTGAGATAGAAAATTACACACAAGACTGTTTGACTGTCAATAAATTGTCAATAAATTTGTTCAAACCAATAAAATAATAATGCCTTCCTGCCGAGACCAAGAAGAAGACAGGAGTGTGCCACCTTTGCTGCTTCTTAGTGACCCTGTCAGGGTCCCTTACATTAACAGGAGGCACCTCAGACACTGTTATCACTCTTTCCCATCTTTAAGGCTTCAGTGCACATTGTGTCCAGACACCAAGGTGAAGTGGCAAGAATTAAAGACGTGCAGTTGGAATCAGACACCTGGTGACTTTGTAGCTACGCAGACTTCCTTATCCCAAAGGATATATCTAAACATCTCCATGATAAGAGTCACTAAGAATATCCAGCCTCCAGGATGCATGACTGGAATGAGATTTAGATGTATTTAACATATGTTTGCTAAAGTATACATAGAATCACCAGGGTCGCTCTCCACACATACCCACGTGCATGGCTTTCTTTCTTGTTCTTTATTTGTTGTTGCTGTTTTTGCTGTTGTTTTGAGACAGGGTCTTTCAATGTAGCTCTGGCTGGCCTGGAACTTGCTATATAGACCAGGTTAGCTTCAAACTCCCAGAGATCATCTGCCTTTACCTCCCCAGAACTAGGATTAAAAGCATGCACCACTACGCCTGGCCTTTCTTTTTGGTTTTTGTTTTGTTTTGGTCTTTTTTGAGACAGGATTTCCCTATAGCCCCAGCTGGCCCAGAACTCACTCTGTAGACCAGGCTGGCCTTGAGCTCACAGAGATCCACCACCTGCCTCTTGCCTCCAGAGTGCTATGATTAAAGGTATGTAACACCACGCCCGGCCCAGTTCTTAGCCACCATGTGGGTGCTAGGAATCAAACCCAGGTCCTCTGGAAGAGCAGTCAGTGCTCTTAACTGCTGAGCTGAGTCATCTGTCCAGCCCCTTTATTTTTATTTATTTATTTATTTATTTTTGGTCTTTTCTAGACAGGGTTTCCCTGTAGCCCCAGCTGACCTGGAACTCACTCTGTAGACCAAGCTGGCCTTGAACTCACAAAGATCTGCCTGCCTCTGCCTCCTGACTGCTAGGATTAAAGGCGTGCGCCACCACACCCAGCTATCTTTTTGTTTTTTAAAGATTATTTTGTTCTCTGTGTATAAGTGTTTTCCTGTATGTCTATACACCACATGCATATCCTAGAAGACCAGCAAAGGGTGTCAGAGTTCCTGAAACTGGAGGGACGGTTTTTAGTTATCATGTGAGTGCTGAGATCTAACCTGTTTTCTGCAAGAACAGTACGTGCTCTTAACTGCTGAACCATCTCTCCAGCCCTCCCTTTTCCTTCTCCTTCCTTCCTTCTTAGTGTATCCCAGGCTGATCTCAAACCCACAATGTAGCCAAGGATGACTTTGAACTTCTGCTGTTCCTACCTCCCCTTCTTGAGTGCTGGGATTACAGGCACAAGTCCCCATGCTTGTTTCCACTTTGCTTTGAGCGTGCCAGGCGAGCATTCCACCCAGCTGCGCTCCACCCCCAGCCACAGCCTTTCCTTTGCAGTAACTACTACGGCTCCTCTTCCTCTGCTCATCACAATATAATGCTCTGTTGTAATGTGCTAGACCTGCTTGCCTTCATCATCCTCACTTCTTAGGGTGATGTCAACCACTCTGTTATCATCTCTCAGCTTCCCATTCTCAAGTCCAAGCCACTCTCTTGTGCTTCAAACTACCATATCTCATTAAGTACTAAACATCTCCACATGGCCATCTCTGAATCCAAAATACGAATTCCTCCTTCTACCCCTCAGCTCCACTTGCTCTTCCTCCAGTTAAGTTTTTTCTCTAGAACTGAGGCTACCACTGGGCCCATTACTCAAGTCCGAAACCTGAGTCTTCAATACCTCTTCCTCAGTAACTCCACAACTGGCAATCCCACAATCCTATCCTGCTTTGTAAATATCTGTTGGATATGTACCGTGTGAAGAGCCATGTCACTAATGCACATGCCCGACAGCTGCCCCAGCCCTTCCCTCTGCCAACCCACATATATCTGATTCTATAAATCTGAGCCTTTAAGCCTTTCTAAGGCTTTGTAGGCCAGATGCCTCTAGGGAAGAGTTGAGACGAACTGCATCAGAGTCCAGGAGAGGAAAATGCTAAAGTCTTGGCTCTTGAGCCCCACCAAAACCAAAGAATTAAAAGTTCTGGGAGCAGACACAAGAAACTGAATTTTTAACCCCTTGACAAGGTTCACAGGCCTTCCAGATCAGATCGACCTGGACACGTCACAAGGCGGTGCTTTTGTATGAGCGGCAGTATCAGTGGTCAGATGGGCTGGCAGCATGTTGTCCTAGTAACCATGAACTCCCAGAGCCCTGGATGGCACAGGTGTCCTGTTTGGTTTTGATGTCAGTGCTTTATGCTCTTATTTTAGCTACTCCAAATATATATATAAATCTCTATCTGACAGAACCATGTAATCCAATTAGTCACATGCTCTGGTTCCCTCCTGCTTTACAGGCAATCCCTTGTCATGGCTTTGCTAGTTTCTCCCTCTCCCTTTCCTTCTAAATGTCAGAGTGGCCCTGAGGCACAGTCTTTGGCTCTTCTTTCTAACCCTGACCCTCCCTTGGTGACTACATCCCATCTCAGAGTTCAAATACCATACACAGACAACTCCCGAGTCTATGTCCAGCTCTGACCTCTCTTTTGAAATCCAGAAGTATGTGTCTACTACCTTAGATGGTGCTGCAGTTCAAGTGCTGAATAGTCCCCTGAAGGCCTACATATTTAAGGCTTGGCTCCTGATGACACTATTGAATGATGGTGGAAACATCAAAGCTAGAGCCTAGTGGGAGTTCTTTAAGTGATCGTTGGTGGGCCTCTAAGGACTATGGGACCCCCATCTCTGCTTCTTCCCCTCTCTGATCATGAGGTAAGCAGTTTTGCTCATCATGTGTTCCTGACATCACATGCTGCCTTGCCGCAGGCCCAAGGCAAACTGTAAGCCAAAGTAAACCTTTTTAACGAGTTACTTACCTCAGGTATTTCATCATAGTGACAGAAGGCCTACTAACAGAGACAATTATAGTTAGGAGAAATTAGTACAGGTTTGTATATAGTTAAAATGATTTACTATAGGGCTGGAGAGATGGCTCAGTGGTTAAGAGCACTGGCTGCTCTTGCAGAAGATCCAGGTTTGATTCCCAGTACCCACATGACAGCTAATAGCTATCTGCAACTCCAGTTCCAGAGGATCCAATGCCCTCTTCTGACCTCTGTGGGCAATATACAACACAGGCGCACTTACATACATGCAGTTAATACAATCATGCACATAGAATAAAAATAATAAACACATCATTTACTATATATTTATAAATAGCACAGAGGATTTGGAATCTTCCCAACACACAGAAATCATCAATGTTTGAGGTGATGAATATGTTGATTACCCTGACTTGGTCATACATTGTATGTAGGTACCAAAATATCACAGTGTACCCTATAAATATATATGACTGTTATGCATGAATTAAAAGCTAATTAAAAAAAACTTTTGAAGACTGTACTGCAGTTTTTATTTGACAAATAGATGGGGGGGTGTGGGTGTGGTCTAAAAATAAATCCTTCTCCTATTTCCAGAACCAAGTGAGTCAGTTGTGATAGGATGACTTCACAGGCCATGGAAAGAGGAAGTCCTTCCTTGTTCTGACAGGTGTCTACCATTAGGCGCTCTCCAGACCTGGGTCAGGGATTTTTACAAGAGAGACATCAGAGCTAGCTCACCTTTCCAACCAGTGAAGACACAGCAAGAGCACTTCGATTTGGAATTCCCAAGCTACAGAAATGTGAGCAATAAACTCCTGTTTGCAGGTCACTCAGTCTACAATATTTTGCTATAGAGGCCTTGACAGACTAAAGAATGTCCCGACCACTCTTTAGAAGGCCTCTGCTCCACAGGACCCACACACACATCCCCATAGTTTGTACAGTGCCAATAGTATCCTATCTCTGAAGCCACTGGGGTCAAAATGTGGAGTGCCCTGTCTGCTGAGCCTTTTGTCATCTGCATGCATTCTGAGTGTTCTGGAAGAAGCTATGGGGTGGCGCATGCTGCCGAGAGCCGACTGAAGGTTGGCGGCTTGGCACCCTTGCAGAGCCATCATGTCGCACAAACAGATTTACTATTTGGACAAATACGACGACGAGGAGTTCGAGTACCGGCATGTCATGTTGCCCAAGGACATAGCCAAACTGGTCCCTAAAACCCATCTGATGTCTGAATCCGAATGGAGAAACCTTGGTGTTCAGCAGAGTCAGGGATGGGTCCATTATATGATCCATGAACCAGAACCTCACATCTTGCTGTTACGGAGGCCACTACCCAAGAAGCCAAAGAAATGAAGCTGATGAACCACTTTTCAGCCTCAAGCTGTACACAGCTGTCCTTATTCTCCAACATCTTTCTGATAGCATGATTTGTTGCTTTGTTATTTCTCACTTTATATTTAAAGGATGTTCAGTACACTGTTTGAATGTGCTGCTTTGCTTTGTGAGTAGAGCCAATACCACACCCCTGTCAGATGGGTGCTCTGTGGGCCACAGCCTTATCTGAGTGTGACCCGGAAGCCATAGAGTACTCTGTATCCAGCAGACCACATTTGCCATTTTGAGGAAGCATCTGAGAAAATCAGACTGTGGCTGTTACAGGGATTGTGTAAATTTGCTGTTTTGCTTTTTCCTAACTGGTTTTGTATTTATGGTGACTTATGAATTTATGTTCAATGTATTGGAAACTTTCCATTTTATTTGACAAATCTGTTCCATGTTACAAGCCTTGATTAAAGAGTAAGTTTTTATAATGTACTACTGTGATTATAAGGGTGCCCCCCCCAGGTGATTATCATGGCTAATACCATCATTCTAATATATGCCCTTCAGTTTGATAATGGAAGGTTGGCTCTTTGTAATAATGAGGTTTAGCATTCCAGTAACACACATACACATATATACACAAACATATGTATACATGTATGTATGTATATTAAAAAAAAGAAGCTATGGGGCTAGGGACCACGTGTTGTTATGCATTGATAATGATTAGGAATCCTAAGCTACTAAGGCCTTTTTCTAGTGCCTCTCTTGGTGTCTTGAAGCAGACAAATAATAGAGTTGAAGAACCAAAGAAGCCTGAGGTAAGGGTTCGCCTACAATCCCAGCACATAGTAGAGAGGCTACTATGAGCTTGAGTCTGCTAAGACCAGAAAGTGGGAGTTAGCCCTAGTTTTGGACTTTCCAGACTCTAGAAATGAGAGCAATAAATTTCTGTTTACAGTGGTTAAGACTGCATACTGATCTTTCAGAGAACCCAGGTTCAGTTCCCAGCACCCATATCAGGTGGCTCAAAACTGCTTGCAATCTAGCTCCAAAGGATCAGATGTCCTCTGTTGGCCTCCATGGGCATTACACTCACACACACATGCACATGCACACACACACACACACACACACACACACACATGCGCACACACACAAATAAGTAAATAAAATGTAACAAATTTTCAAAAAAATAATAAACTCACACACATGCACATGCACACACACACACATGCACACACACACAAATAAGTAAATAAAATGTAACAAATTTTCAAAAAAAAAATAATAAAACAAGGGCCTAGAGAGATGGCTCAGCAGTTAAGAGCACTAGCTGTTCTTGCAGAAGACCCAGGTTCAAATCCCAGCACCCACATGGGAGCTACAACCATTCATAATTCCAGTTCCAGGGGCTCCAAAGCCCTCTTCTAGAAGATCTCCACAGGCACTGAATAACATGGGTGCACTTATATACATGCAGGCAATATACTCACACACAAAATTAAATAAATAAATATATAAATAAAACAAGATCTCATAATCTTGACATTACTTACATGTGGAGCTGATAATTTTTTGTTGGGGGGGGCAACCTTTGTAGTTTTGGATTGTTGAGCAGAATCCTTGGCCTATAACCCACCACATACCAGTAGCAGCCCCTTTCTCAGCTGTCTCCAGACATGTCCAGATATCCCCTGGAGGGCAAAACAAATTTGAAAAAAAAATCAGACTATGATAAAGGCTCCATAAACACCTAACTGTTCAATAGCAGGACATGGTTATGAATATGTGACCCTTTCTGTGGTCATCTATGACCACTGTATCTTACAAATGGCAGGAGGGATCTGTAAAACACCCCACTGCCCACACATACTATTTTATTTGGTCCTGGGTCAACTGTTTCAGATGCTGTTGTGCCATACATAGGGCATCTTCTCTCCCATCTTCACCTGTGCTTCTCACATTTAAATAAGGGTTTTATCATATCAGTAGGGGTCACCTTTAATCTCTTTCCAGGAAAGATTCTGATAAAATGTTTTCTAAAAGGAGCACAGCAGGCCAATTCTAACATCTCAGTAGGGCTGCTCCTGCATTCTGGTTTGCAGGCAGCCTTCAAGCATGTAGCGAATAGGTAGCTTTCTTCTCTATTCACAGGAGCTGTTAGGACTGATTCCTTGGGATCATCCTAAGCAATGGGAGAAACTTGGAGAAGCCTATGCATGCTGGGACCCTTCATGGACCCCAGTCATACATATTTTTAGGACTAGAAAGGATTTCCAGAAAAATAGATCTTTTCTCCCCAAAAGAAAAATATTTAGCTCTGCACAGTAAAAGAAAAAAATTGTTGAACAGATTGGATTTTAGTAGAAAAACAATATACCTAGAAATTTGATAGAGACTAAGACGTTTTTTAGAAAATTCCTGCAATTTCTTTTTCATGGCTACAGTATAAAAATGCTAGCAGTTTATATACATCTACTGAAGCTCTGACCTTTGACAAATGTCAATGGTATGTTCTCAGAACAGACAGATGTTTGCCCTTGGTGTATTGAAGTCACCTGTAATAAGATTTTCACAAGGAGTCATAAGGTTTTATTTTCTTGATATGTTTAAACTTGGGGGTCACCACTGTCATCATAAGAAAGATTATACTGCAGAGTTACCTATTATCCCAAAGTTGTCTGAATAGATGGGGCAGTTACGGATATGAAACTCAGGAGAATCGGAGCTCGCATACCTTAAATCTCCAACTCAGTTCTACAATCTAGGGTCCATCATCTCTGAAATGATTGTCTTCTCTCTGTAATAAAAGAAGACTGTATTCTTTTACGTGAAATGAGAAAGGCCAGGGACCCTTGCTTTTAAGAAAAAGAGAAAAAGAGAGGCAAAAAAAGACTAAGTTAGGGGGGTGGGGAGATAGCTCAGCTCAGTGGTTAAGAGTGCTTGCTGCTATTCCAAAGGATCTGAGTTCAGTTCTCAGCACCAAAGTCAGGCAGCTCACAACTGCCTTGCTTGTGACTACAGCTCCAGGGGATACAATGCCCTCTGCAGCCACACACATATATGTGACAAACACTCATACTAGGGGAAAAAAGATTAAATTACAATTTAAAAGCAAATGCCACATTGGGGTGGAGTTGTAGCAAAGAATAATATTATTGGGGCTGGAGAGATGGCACATAGTTAAAAACACTGACTGTTCTTGCAGAGGACCCAAGTTCAGTTCCCAGCACTCACTTGGCAGCTAACAACCAGTACAAGGGGATCCAACACCTTCTTCTGGTCTCCATGGGCATTGTATGACATGGATGCACTTACATACATGCAGGCAAAACACTCATACAATAAAAATAAATTAAAATTTTTTATTTAAAATATTAAAAATAAAATAATACTATCCTAAATATATAAATAAATTTTATGCTAATTCTTTGAAAACAAATACTACTTTATTAATGAAAAATTAATAAGGATTAAAACTTCATGAAAGTTGGAATATAAATGTGTTTTTATTTTTTTTTCAATTTTTTTTATTTATTTCTATATGTGTACGAATGTACTGTCTGCGTGCAAGTCTGTGCACCCTTGTCGTGCAATGCCACGGAGGTCAGTAGAGGGTGTCAGATTCCACTGGAACTGGAGTTCTCCTGGAATTGGAGTTTCAGACGGTTCTCGGCCGCCATGTGGGTGCTGGGGATCGAACCCAGGTCCTCTGCAAGAGTGGTCGGCGCTCTTAACCGCTAGGCCATCTCTCCAGCCCCAATAAATGTGTTTTTAAAAGCTCAACTTAATTCATAAGTAGTCCAAAACAACAAGCCTCTGCAGTGAAAAACTTTGGAAAGACTGAGAGAAAGATGCAAAACATGTATGGCAGAAGGCATGAACTGGGGTGGAGTGGGGGGGCAGGGAGAGGGGAATGTGTCTAAATTGGACTGAAAGATAATGTATGAAATACACGAATCATCAACAAAAGTATTTTTAAAAAGAAATACATATAATTGAAAAAGTATGTATCTCCTCTTAAATTGCCAAAAATTATCTCTGAATATTTTCTAATACTGCTCACCAAAGGACAAGGAAATGGGTCCTCTTGCACACTGCTGGAGGTAGTCTAAATTAATACTAAATAATATGTATAAACACAAAATCATAGTCTATGATATTATTGTGATTATAGTACTAGGAGACCTCAGGGTATCAGAAATGGAGATACTAAAATCGAAGCCATAATGGGAACAGGGGAAATAGAATAGAGTTTCAAATTGCAAAAGCAAAATTATTTTCACTGCAGGAATTCCAATAAAGGTATTTTTTATTCACCTTAGCACATTTTGTTGTTTCAATCTACAAATAACAAATTTATTCAATGATTATCATAAAAAAATTACCTGCATAGAGACTATGTTTGGAGACTTGAACGCAGCACTATTATTTTAAAAAGTACAGAAAGAGAAAATAGATTGAATAATCCTATATGCTTAAAAACCAACATACAATCTACTAAGTAATATTTGTATTAAGAGGAAAAGCATAAGAGGAATTTTTTAAAGACTTCAAAGAAATAAAGTACTATAGGAAAAACTACGTATTTTATATATCTTATATATAGCACACATGTCGTCGAATATGTGTAGTGTAGGCACAGCCATGTCTGCAGGCATGTGCTCTCATGACATAGGCCTGAATCCTGCTCTATCACACTCTGCCTTATATTCCCATGAGACAGGCTCTCTCAGTGACCCCAGTCATCCTCCTGTCTCCTCCCATGGGACAGGAGCAACATCTGTGTGCATAATCATGCCTGGCTTTTTATGTGGGTTGTGGGGATTCAAGCTCTCGTCCTCTGCTTGTGCAGCAAGGGCTCTTACCCACTGCGCCATCTTTGAAACCCTACTGCAAATATATTTAAAGTGAAACATTTTGACATTAATTTAAAAAAAGTCATAAGCCAGATGTGGGGCCACACACCTTTAATCCAAGAAGTTGGAAGGCAGAGGCAGGCAGATCTCTGTGAGTTCTAGGCCAGCCTGGTCTGCATAGCCATTTCTAGGTTATCCAGGGCTACAGTGAGATAGTGTTTCAAATAAACAAATAAAACAAATTTATAAACTGTTCAGAAGCTAAGAACACTTGCCACTCTTCAAGAGTACTTGAGTTCCATTCCCAATACCTATATCAGGCAGCCCACAACCATCTGTAACTTCATCTGACACCCTTTCTGGCTTTCACAGACACATGTAGATTACAAACACACATATACACATATAAATAAAAATAGATATTTTTTAAAATCATAATAATAACATACATTTATTGTATGTTATATATATATAAAATACATATCACCCACACAATATCACATTTCAACATTAAAAAATATTTACTTCTCAAAATGAAAGGTCAGATCTAAAGAATAAAAAATGACAGGGCTGGAGAGATAGCCTAGCAGTTAAGAGCACCAACTGCTCTTGCAGGGGACCTGGGTTTGATCCCTAGCACCCACATGGCGGCTGAGAACTGCCTTTAACTCCAGTTCCAGGGGAATCTGACACCCTCTTCTGACCTCCGTGGCATTGCACGACACGGATGCACAAACATACATGCAGACAGTACATTCATACACATCTGAAAATAATAAAATAAAATAATTTTTTTAAAGAATAAAGACGACAAAACAAGGGGTTGAGCACTACATTTTTTGTGAAACAAACATTGCCTGAACTTCAGTAACATGCAGTGCTTTACAGTCACATCCTGTCCTCCATTCCACACCCCAAGGCAGTAACTCATTATTTTGAGTTTGATGATTCACAGATGTTCATTATATATTCAACCTCCCTAAAAACACCCTTCACAGTTATCTGTTCTTACCTTTGTTTAAATGGCATGATCCTGTACATGTTCCCTGTCAACACTGTCTATGAATTCTATCACCACAACAGCTGTAAGACCCCGTTTTCGCTGGTGTCATGGAGAGAGACCCACCAATTTTATCCAGTTTTATGATTCTCTCTATGGGGGAGTGTGCAGGTTTGTAAAATGTATTCCTGTGTATTTCATATTTTCCTAAGCTACTGCAAATGCAATGTTTTTAAATTTTCATTTTGCTAACAGATGCTTGCTACCACATTAAAATGCAACCGAGGGGCCAGAGACATGGCTCAGAGGGTAAAGCCCTTGTTCCACAAGCCTGGTGACCTGAGTTCAATCTTTGGAACCCAAGTAAAGGTAGAAGGAAGAGAACTGAGTCATCCACTGTGTCACACAGAGCTGCACATACATTCTATGCACACAAAATAATAATGCAACTGATTTCTAAATATTGCCTTTTGTAACCAACTTGCTAAATTTTTATTTCTTTTTTAAAATTTATTATTTATGTGTATGAGTGTACTGTCTGCATGTAGGTTGGTGCGCCCGTGTCATGCAATGCCTCGGAGGTCAGAAGAGGATGTTGGATTCCCCTGGAACTGGAGTTAAAGACGGTTCTTAGCCACCATGTGGGTGCTGGGAATTGAACTAGGTCCTCTGCAAGAACAGTCAGCGCTCTTAACCACTGAGCCATCTCTCCAGCCCCCGCTAAATTTTTATTTCTAACAAATATAGTGTACACTTTGGGGAGTGTCTCCATATAGATAATCCAATCATCTATGGGGGCATTTTCTAGCTTGTCTTCCAATACTGACATTTTTCACTCTTTTTTTATTTTTATTTTTATTTATTTATTTTGTCTTTTTTTGAGACAGGGTCTCCGTGTAGCTCTGGCTGTCCTGGAACTCACTCTGTAAAGCAGGATGGCCTTGTACTTTCCCTCTTAACACACTACACTAACTCCCTCCAGAATGAGGAACAGCAGCATTAGCAGTGGGCATTCTTCCTAAGCTCACAGACTCCGAGAGGGTGAATTGAATTTACACCATTAAGAGTGAAGTCTAGGGACTGGAACGCTGGCTCAGCAGTTAAGAGCACTGCCTGTTCTCACCAAGAACCCAGATTTAGTTCCCAGCACCTACATGGTGGCTAACAATCATACGTAACTCCAGTTGCAGGGGATTTGAAGCCCTCTTCTGACTTCTGCAGGCATTACACATCATGGGTGCACTTGCATACATGCAGGCAAGTGCAAAAAATTAATTTTTACAGAATGATGTCTAATAGAGTATCAAACTGCCCTCTAAATTCCTATCTCTATACCCACAGATTAGTGCAGGTCTTGGACCTCATTAGGGAAGTTGCTTGTGCAGTGGATGGCGGTTAAGGCAAAAACTCATAACTAGACAAAATACACAGAAAAAGTGTCAGTGGAGTCCTCAGCCACAATGGAACCTCTGTATCACACACTACCACCATCGCCCCAGGGCTCGGGGACCATTGAGGAAGAGGAGCCAGAAAGGCCTGTTAAAAACTGAAGTTAAACTGGGCGTGGTGGCACACGCCTTTAATCCTAGCACGTGGGAGGCAGAGGCAGGCAGAGCTCTGTGAGTTCAAGGCCAGCCTGGTCTACATAGAGAGTTCTAGGACAGCTGGGAATACAGAGAAACACTGTCTCAAAAAGACCAAAAGAAAAAAAAAGTAAAGAAAAGAAAAGAAACTGAAGATGAGCAGGGCATGGTGAATTCCCTAGTGTTTCCAGGGTTTTGTTTTGTTTTGTTTTACTTTGATTCTAAATGAATGCTCATGTCTAATAAATGGTTTTCAGTATCTATTAAAATGATACTCTCTAGCCGGGCGTGGTGGCGCACACCTTTAATCCTAGCACTTGGGAGGCAGAGGCAGGCGGATCTTTGTGAGTTCAAGGCCAGCCTGGTCTACAGAGTGAGTTCCAGGACAGCTGGGACTACAGGGAGACCCTGTCTCGAAAAGACCAAACAAATAAATAAATAAAAAAATAAAATAAAATGACACTATCTTTCGCCTTGGCACGTGAATATTCTGAATTATTGGGTATTCTGATGTTTATTTTTTTTTCTTTTTCTTTTTTTTTTTTTTATGTGACCTTTTACCAACACTGGGCATGCCACAAAGAAGTTCTTTTTGTATTTTAATTTTTTAAATTTTTTATTTATTTTTGTATGTGTATGAATGTACTGTCTGCAAGCAGGTTTGTACACCCGTGTCATGCAATGCCTCGGAGGTCAGAAGAGGGTGTTGGATTCCCCTGGAACTGGAGTTAAAGACGGTTCTCAGCCGCCATGTGGGTGCTGGGGATCGAACCCGGGTCTTCTGCAAGAGCAGTCGGCGCTCTTAACCACTAGGCCATCTCTCCAGCCCTGATGTTTATTATTTCATAGCATCCTGGTCGTTGGTTCGTGCAAGCCATCTTTTATTCTTAATTGTGTGTCTATGTGTACGAGTCTGTATGCAGATCTGTACGTGTGATTCCCCTGGAGCTAGAGTTACAGACAGCTATGAGCCACCTGGTATGGACGCTGGGAACCAAACTCAGGTCTTCTGCAAGAGAGAGCAGTACATGCTCTTAACTGCTGAGTCATCTCTCTAGTTCTTATCTTTTATTTTTTATTAACAAACACTGAGAAACTAACACATAAACCAGAGACACTATTTCTGTCTTGATCATCCATTCCATCGTGACCTCCCTTCCTTGGAGCATTTCCTGAATCGTGTAATCACTCCTGACTTATCCATCTCTATTTATAGAGAAGCATGTTGCTTCATTTAAGTTACTCTAATTTTGACTGTTATGTGCATTGAACGCTTTGGAACTTAACTGTTCACTCACTGTGACATGGCAGGACTTCTGCATCTAAAGGTGGTTCAACATTTAATAACTTCAAGACGTTCTTTTGAGGATATGCTTTGTTACCCACTCTCCTGTCTACTGACCCTGGATGATTCCCAGGTTTTGCCTCAGTAAGTAATGCTGCTGTTTACTTTTTGCACAACTTTCCCAACACAGAACTCTAAGTTTCTCCAGCACCTAGAAATAGAAGTGCTTGGCCAAAAAACTATAGAAATGTTTTACTATCAGGATAATGCCAAACTGTTTGTTAAAAGTGGCTGTACCTATATACATATTTGCCATCAGCAAATTATGATGCTATCCAGTCATATCCTCTCCTACACCTGGCCCCTGTACCATGTGATGGGACCAAAGGGTCTCCACACCATGCTTTGGTGACATAGACTGTCTATGTTATTTTCTCCTGTTTCCATTTTGCAGCCTTTTAAATATTAATTCTGTGCCAACTCTTGCCCTGAACCTTCCTGCCTAAAATTTGCCCGACTGGGCACTTCTTTTATAGCTATTTCATTAATTTTTGTTGATCATTTCATTATTCATTTTGCCTTTAGTTCTCTCTAACATAAGGATTTGTACCTTTCCTTTTCACTCTGTATGGCTGAGCTGCCACCTAAAGTGTATGTGTGTTTTTCCCATTCTTTAGTTTCAAGTATTTTTTAATTTCCACTTAAATTTTTCTTTGACCTGTCTTATTTGAAACTATATGAAAGATTTTTTTTGTACCTGTGTATATGTATGTTTACAACCATGCAGGCATTCATGGAGACCAAAAGTGGGTGTCAGATCTCCTGGAGCTGGAGTTACAGGTGGTTGTGACACGGGTGCTAAGAGTCAAACTCCCATCCATGCAAGAACAGAAGCACACTTAACCACTGAGCCATCTCTCCATCCCTGAATGAACATTTTGAAGTTACTCTGTACTGACTTATAACTTGACTGTGTTTGTTGTTAGATATTCTCTAAAAGATTCCAATCTTCTGACATTTAAGTCTTCATTGTGTGACTGAAGTTATGGGGCAGTGTTCTTGATGTACGCTCACTAAAACAGGCTATAAAAGGGATGTTTATATTCAACAGAAGATAATAAAAGTTGACAATAAGTACAACCACAACTTCTCCAAGTGGGTACAGCAGTCTCACTGATTGATAGGGGACACATCTGAGACCTCTACTGGATTCCTCAACTCATAGATAGCACCAAACCCTACAAATACTGCTTTTTCCTATGACTGTAAACTTATAATAAAATTTAACTTATAAATTAGACATAATAACAATGACAAACACAGAACAATGATAATATATTGTAATGAAAGTCACATGAGCATGGTCTCTCCTTCTGAAAGTATCTTATCATACTGCCCTTAGCTTCTTGCAGACCATTGATCAGGGGTGGGGTACTGTCCTAGTTTGTCTTCCATTGCTGTGACAAAACTCCCTGACCCACACCAACTTGGGGAGGAAAGGGTTTATTCAGATCACATCTCCTGGGTCACAGTTCATCACTTAAAGAGCCCAAGGCAGGAACTCAGGGCAGGAACCTGGAGGCAGGAGCTGAAGCACAGGCCATGGAGGAATGCTGTTCACTGACTTGCTCCCCTGGCTCATGCCCAGCCTGCCTTCTTATACAGTACACAACAACCTGCCCAGGGTGGCACCAATCATTGTGGGCTGGGCCCTCTCACACTGCTCGACAATCAGACAATACTCCACAGATGTGGCCACAGGCCAATTCAATGGAGCCAATTCCCCAATTGAGGCTCCCTCAACCCAGGCGTGTCAAGTTGAAACTAAAGCTATCCAGCACAGGTACTATGAGTCCAAAGAGACAGGAAGGAAACAGTAAAGGGTAAAACACAATAAAAAGCCACAAAGTTATATAAAAAGGGGGCATGGTGGTACAAGCTTCCAATCCCAGCACTCAGGAGGCAGAGGCAGGTTGATCTCTGAATTGGAGAAAAGCCAGGATTACGTAGCAAGTTTCAAACTGGCCAGAGCAACAGGTGAGACCCTGTCTCACAAAAATAAAGGGCTGGAGAGGTGGCTCAGCAGTTAAGAGCACTCCACTAGCTGCTCTTGCAAAGGACCCGGGTTCAATTCCCACATGGTGACTAGAAATCATCTCTAATTCCAGTTCCAGGGGATCTAACATCCTCTTCTGACTTCTGTGGGTATTGCATGACACAGGTACACCCATCTACATTAAGCGTTATACTCCTAAAGTAAAAGTAATAAATAAAATATTAAAAATAAAATAAAGCTGACTGTGGTGTCACACAGAGGCAGGTGGACCTCTGTGAGTTCAAGGCCAGCCTGGTCTATATAGTGAGTTTCAGGCCAGTTGGGGATACAGGGAGACCCTGTCTCAAAAAAAATCCATTGGAAGACTTGGAATGAACTTGCCACCTGACCCAACCATACCACTCCTGGGTATATACCCACAAGATTCATCTTACTACAGAGATACATGCACAGCCATGTTTATTGCAGCTCTCTTCACAATAGCAAGGAGCTGGAACCAATCCAAGTGCCCCTCAACTGACAAGTGGATAGAGAAAATGTGGTACATCTATACAATGAAGTTCTATGCAGTGGTAAAGAAAGATGACATCATGAACTTTGCAGGTAAATGGATGGATCTAGAAGATATCATGCTGAGTCAAGTAACACAGTCCCAGAAAAAAAAAAATGGTTATCTCTCATCTGTGGATGCTACTGCCAATTACCTAGTTGTATGGCAAACTGAGCAACATTAATGTGATCTGAAAACAACTGTGCTCTTATATTGTAGAATCCCTTAAAAAAATAAACAACCTGTTAATCATTTCTGGGAGTTTTCTGGTGGAGTTTTTAGCATCCCTTTAGGGGATGCTAAAACCATTAACAGCTTCAGCAAAGTGGCAGGATACTAAATTAACCTAAAAAAATCAGTGGCCTTTCTTTTCACCAAAAACAAGCAACTGGAGAAGGAATTCAAGGAGACCTTCCCACTCACAATAGCCTCAAAAACAATAAAATACCTAGGAACAAACCTAACCAAAGACACCAAAGATCTCTAAAACAAAAATTTTAAACCTTTAAAGAAAGAAATTGAAGAAGACATCAGAAGATGGAAAAACCTCCCATGCTCATGGATTGGGAAAATTAACATTGTAAAAATGTCCATTCTACCCAAACTCTTGTATAGATTTAATGCAATCCCAATTAAAATCCCCAAGAGTTTCTTCACAGGCTTGGGCCATGATGGTCTTGTTCCTTTTTCTGTAACTGCCCTGCATAGAAACTCACATTGTGTAGATGTTAACCACACCTTTTTCCTCTATCCACTCATCATTTTGAGGGACATTTGGTTTGGTTCTAGCTCTTTGCTATTGTGAAGAGACTGCAATAAAACATGGCCGTGCATGTATCTCTG
>VZQC01000299.1:136698-176189 GCA_009823505.1 Rhizomys pruinosus
AATGATCCTCCAATTCCAATTATTCTTCTTCTAGGACTTTAAGCAGAAGGATGCTTGGGATTTATTGTCGAAGCTTTTTCAGATCATCAATTAATATGATGTGTGGTTTTGTCTTTGATTCATTTATGTGTGTGATGATGATGTTTAGTATTTCATATGTTGAAACCATCCTGCATCTCTGGTATGAATCCAACTTGGTCATGATGGATGATCTTCTTGATGTGGGTCTGTATGCAATTTGCAGTATTTCTTTAGAATTTTGGCATCGTGTTCATGAGGGAGATGGGTTAATAATCCACTTTTAGTAGATCTTTGCCTGTTTTTGGTAATTAGAGTGATGCTGGCTTCATAGAAAGAAATTTGGAGAATTCCCTCTGAGTATCTTCTAAACAGTTCAGTAATAATGTTGTAGGTCTTTTTAAATTTTTTCAGAATTGTGCCATGAAACCCGTCTGGGCCTGCTTTTTTTAGTTGGAGGGCTTCTTACTACATCGTCTACTTCTTCATATGTTATGGGTAACATATGGGTAAACTGTTTAAGCTGCTGATCTCTTCTTGGCTGAGCTTTGTGTGATTCCCAGGGTTTCAGATATTCATCCATTTCTTTTAGGTTTCAAATTGGTAGAATATTAGTTCTTGTAATATCCTATGATTTCTGGGTCTTTTTGTTCTGTGTGATATTTCCCTTTTCATCACGATTGTATTGATTTGGAGTTGTTCCTTTTTCTTTTGTTAACTGGCTAGAGTTCTGTCTTCTATTTATTCTTTCAAAGAACCAACTTTTGCCTTCATTGATTTTTTTATGTATTTTCTTTGTTTTCTATTTTATTTGATATTCTGCTCTATTTTTGTTATTTCTTCCTGCTTAGTGACATTTAGGGTTCATCTGTTTTGCCTCTCAAGTGCTTTAGCTGTAGTGTTAGATCATTCACTTGTGCTCTTTCTGTTTTTCTAATGTAGGCACCCAGGGCTATTAAATTCCCTCTTAGGACTGCTTTTAAGTATCCCATAGGTTGTTGTGTTGTTGTCATTGTCATTGCATTCAGTTTCAGAATGCTTTTATTTCTTTTATCTCTTCCTTGACCCATTCATTATTCAAGAGTGTGTTGTTTAGTCTCCATGTGTTCTTGTAGGCAGGAGGGCTTTCTGGTGTTGATTGAGCTTTATGCACTGTGGTCTGATAGAATGCATGAAATATGAAATATTTCAATCTTTTTGTATTTGTGGAGTTTCTTCTGTGTCCCAGTATGTGGTTGATTTTGGAGAATGTTCCATGGGGTGCTGAGTAGAAAGTGTATTCTCTGTATTAGGATGGAATATTCGGTAGGGTCTATGAGGTCCATTTGGGTATCAAATCTTCAGTTCAGATGTCTCTCTGTTATTTCTTTGTTCTGTTGTTGACCTATCCAAAGACTCAGTGGGGTATGAAATTCCTACTATGAGTGTAGATGGGTTAGTCTGTGACTTGTGGTCTGGAGGAATGTCTTATAAAGTTTGGTACACCAGATTTGGGGCATATATATTCATAATGTGAAATCTTCTTGTGGAATTGTTCCTTTGATAAAAATGTAATGGCCTTTCCTTTGTCTCTTCTGATTTCTTTACTTTTAAGCCTATTTTGTCCAATATTAAATAGCAACACCTGCTTTCTTTTGGTACCATTGCTTGAATATTTTTTCCATCCCTCACTTTAAGTGGTGCCTGTCCTTGAAGGTAAGATGTGTTTCTTGTAGACAGCAATCGATGGTTTTGTTTCCTAATCCAATCTCCCAGTCTATGTCTTTTGATTGGGGAATTTAGTCTGTTTCCAGTTTTTAAGTAGAGCTTTAAACATTTGTTACTGTAGCTGTAATTGGTTCCTTTATGTGCACATATTTTGTTTGCTTGAATTTTATTGAACTACTTTTTTTAAAATCATTTTTAAAATTTTGTTTATTTTGTATGCGTATGAACGTACTGACTGCATGTAGGTTTGTGCACCCATGTTGTGCAGTGCTGCGGAGGTCAGAAGAGGGTGTGGATCCCCTGGAACTGGAGTTAAAGATGTTCTTCAGCTGCCATGTGGGTGCTGGAGATGCAAACCCAAGTCCTCTGCAGAGCAGTCGCAGTGCTCTTAACCACTAGGCCATCTCTCCAGCCCTGAACACTTTTTTTTTTTTTTAATTTTTTTTTTTATTATTTTATTGTATTTTCTGTATGTGTAATGAGTGTACGTTCTGCTGCAAGTTTGTGACCCGTGTCTGCAATGCCAGCGGAGTCAGAAGAGGGTACGGATTCCCCTGGAACGGAGTCTATGGAGTTCTCCTGACTGGAGTTACAGGAAGTCACTTGGCTGACCATGTGGTGCTGGGAATCGAACCACGAGCGTTCCTCTGTAAGGCGTCGGCGCTCTTAACCCTAAGCTATCTCTCCAGCCCGAATTTTTTTTTTTTTTTAGTTTCCTTTTACTTATTATTTTTAATTTTTTAGATGTTAGAGGTATGCCTGCCAGTGTGTGAGTGCACCTGTGCTGCGCAGTGCCTGAGGAGATTGGAAGGTGTTGGATCCCCTGGACCTGGAGTTACAGATGGTCATTAGTGACCATGTTTGTGGTAAGATTTGAACCTGGGTCCTCTGCAAAGCAGCCAGTGCTCTTAACTACTGTGCCATCTTTCCAGCCCCTTATTGAATTACTCTTTTCTGAGGCTATTTATTTTGGATTTTTTGTTTATTTATTTATTTATTTTGTTTTTTAAGCTTTGGTGATTTTCTTTTTTAATTTATTTTTTAATATATATTTTGTACAAGATTATGAAATCTAGACCCATGACCCCCACCCTATCCCCCACTCCACCAAAGCTCATATATTCTGCCAAACATGCTTTTCATCTCTTTCTCAGTCTTTCTCAATATTCTCCATGTGGAAGTTGAGTGTTTTGAGCAGAAGTTCACTGTTTCAGTCAGTTCTTTGATGCAGTCCTTTCTGTTGTTGTTGTTGTTGTTTCCAATATGCATCACTGCCCAACTGCTTGGACAAAAGCTCAAGGGCCATGCACAAGAAATACTTACAACAGGTAATTGGCACTAGCATCCACAGATGAGGGGGATACCATTTGTCATTTGTTTTTCGGGACTGTGTACTTCACTCAGCATGATATTCTTCTAGCTCCAGCCATTCCTGCAAAGTCGTGATGGTCTCTTTCTTTACCGCTGATAGAATGCATTGTGTAGATGTACCACATTTTCTCTATCCACTATCAGTTGAGGGGCATTTGTGTTGGTTCAGCTCCTTGCTATTGTGAAGAGAGCTGAAATAAACATGGCCTGCATGTATCTCTGTCTGGTGGGGTGAGTCTTGGGGTACAGCCAGGAGTGGTATGGCTGGGTCGGGTGGCAAGTTCATTCCAAGTCTTCCAAGGGTTCTCCACACTGCTTCCATAGTGGCTGTACGAGTTTACATTCCCACCAGCAGTGGATGAGTGTTCCCCTTTCCCCACAACTCTCCAGCACTTTGGTATCATTTGTTTTCTTGATCCTGAGCCAGTCTTATTGATGGAGATGATATCTTAAAGTGGTTTGATTTGCATTTCCTTTAATGATTAGTGATGTTGAACATTTTTGAGGTGTTTCTCAGCCATTCTAATTCCTCACTTTATTGAAGTCTCTGTTCAGCTCTTTGCTCCATCTATTGAGGTGGGTCATTTTTTTCTTTTCTTTTTGGTTTTTTTGAGTAGTTTATATGTTTCTGGAAATCAATGCTTTGTTAGATGTATCTGCAGTGAAGGTTTCCTCCCACTCGTTGTGGATTTCTCTTCACTCCTTGATTGTTCTTTTGATGTACAGAAGCTTTTGGTTAATGAGGTCCCATTTGTCAATTGTCGACCTTAATTTCTTGTGCAGCGCTGTCTGATTTAGGAAGTCTTTCCTATGCCTATGTCTTTTAGTCTGCTGCCAACTTTTTCTTCTATCATCTTCAGGTTGGGATTTCACGTTGAGGTTCTTTAATCCATCTGGAGTTGATTTGTACAGGGTGAGAGTAGGATTTTAATTCATTCTTCTACAGTTGATGATCCAGTTTTGCGAACACCACTTGCTGAAGATGCTGTCTTTTCTCCATTGTGTCTTCTTGGCTCCCTGTCAAATATGAGATGGACTGAAATTGTAGTGCTCAGATTGGATCTGATTTTGTTCCATTGTCAACAGGTCTGTTTTGTGCCAGTATCAGGCTGTTTTATGACTATTAGCCCTGCAGTATAGTTTGAAGTCTGTTAGAGGTCCCCCTGTGTTCTTTTTCAGTCAGGGTTGTTTTGTCTATTCGGAGTTTTTGTTTTTCCATATGTAATTAAAGGACTTTTTTTTGACATCACGAGCTTTGCAGGAAAATGGCTGGAGCTAGAGGACATCATGCTGAGTGAAGTAACACAGTCCCAGAAAAACAAACGACGAATGGTATCCCTCATCTGTGGATGCTAGTGCCAATTACCTAGTTGTAAGTATTTCTTGTGTAGGGCCCCCTGAGCTTTTGTCCAAAGCAGTTGGGCATAATGCATATTGGAAACAACAACAACAGAAAGGACTGCATCAAAGAACTGACTGAAACAGTGAACTTCTGTTCAAAACAGTCAACTTCCTCATGGAGAATATTGAGAAAGACTGAGAAAGAGATGAAAAGCATGTTTGGCAGAATGCATGAGCTCTCACAGGGTGGGGGAATGGGCGGGAACACGGGTCTAGATTTGTTAAAAAAATAAAAATAAATTTATGTGAGAAAAAATTTTTTTCAGTGGCTTAGGATTTCATTTGTTTTCTAAGATCTGAAAGCTAAGGTGAACTTGTCAGAGCATACACCAGGGTTTGTAAAAAAAAAAAAAAGTAAACTGGAAACAAACAAACAAAAAACTGGAAACAAGCCAGGCATGCTAGTACACACCTTTGATCTCAGCCAGATGGATCTCTGTGAGATCAAGGTTCCAGACCATACATGATCTCTGTTTACCAGGGTAAACAGAGATCATGTATAAAAAAAAAAAAAATTAAAAACTGGAACCAAAGATTTTTTAATTGATAATAATAAAACACCTTAAGAAGAATATCTTATCCACAAAGGCACCCCATTAGCTTCTTGAAGGCTATATATTCCTACTCTATAGTAAACATCCTAATGAATAGAGAAACTTTTGTTGCATTTCTTATAAGGTCAATGACAAGAGAAAACTATCAGCACCAGAGCTATTGCTCAACATCCTTTATAACTTTCTAGCTAATGCAGAAAGGTAAGAAAATGTGTGGCCAGATTTGGTATCTCACACCTAGGCCAGCATTCGGGAGGTTGAGGTAGGACGACTGCCACAAATTCCAGGCCAGCCTGAGCTACTGAGAAACCATCCCAGAAGGCAAAACAGAAATATTAATGAGCAAAAACAATGAGAAGGGAGGAAATGATGTGCTCGTTATGTGAAGATGCCCTGATCATCCACTACAGGAATCTGAAGATAATCCCCACCCAAGCAAAAGCAGTTACAAGACATCAAGACATGAGAACAAAAGAAAACAGTGGCACAGCATGAAAAGCCCACAACCAGCCCCTTCCTTACATAAAAACCCAGTGCATGACAGAAGAGGAACCTCAAGTCAGGGAGTGAAGGACAGATCACTAAGCAGCAGAGATGGTAAAACAGGAGCACTCTCTAAAAAATGAACCTGCGCTCTTCCCTTACATAATCTCCAAATATGCATGCTGGGAATATTAAACACCACAACATAAAAAGCAAAATTAAAATGTAAAGCTGAAGCCGGGGATGGTGGCACACACCTTTAATCATAGCACTCGGGAGGCAGAGGCAGGCAAATCTTTCTGAGTTCAAGGCCAACCTGGTCTACAGAGTGAGTTCCAGGACAGCTGGGGCTACAGGGAGACTCTGTCTCAAAACACAAAAAAAAAAAAAAAAAAAAAAAAAAAAAAAACAAAAAAAAAAAAAAAAAAAAAGGAAAGCTGAGGGTGGGCCAAGGATTCGAAGCTCAGTATTACAGACACTCTGGCTTCTTCCAGAGAACCAGGTTTGCAGAAAAACCTGAAATAAGGCAGCTCTCACAAACAACCTGCATCTGCCAGTTCCCCAGGGGATCTTGATGCCCTCTTCTGGCCTCCAAGCACAGACTTGTCTCGGGATAGGCCTTTAGTGTCAAACCACCCGGATATTGAGGTACCCTTTCCTCAGTGGGGTATGGTATTGGCTTCCATTGGACTGGCCTGTGGGCCAGACAGCTGTGGAATATTGTCTTTGATTGTTGGGCAATTGGGGTGGGCCCAGCCCACTATGGTGGTGCGCGCGGGACGCGCTGGGCAGTTCGTTTGTAATGTATAAGAGAGGGCAGGGTGGGCATGGAGCCAGTGGAGCAGCAGCCAGGAAACAGCATTCCCCATGGGGGGCCCTGTTGCTTTAGCCTTCTGGCTCCAGGTTCCTGCCCCCCTGAGAGTGTTAGTCCTGCCTTGGCTTCCTAAAAGTGATGAACTGTGACTCAGGAGATTGTTAAGCTGATTAAACCCCGTTTTCCTCCCCAAGTTGATGTACGGTCAACAGAGTTGTTTTGTTCCAACAGCAATGGAAGACAAACCCCTAAGCCAACAGAAATTGGAACCAGACGAGTGGGGATTGCTTGTGACAGGACCTGACCTTTGGTGTTTGGGGGATATGGATTGTGGAGGGCTTTTTGGAAACTTTGGGCTGGATAAGATTCATTGGAATGGCCTAAAGATTCATTGCTTTGAGGTTGGAGCAGGTGTTTGCTGAAGGAGCTTTTGAGTGTCGAGAAGATGGAGGCCTGCGGCTGTGTGAAAGCTTCTATAGTTTTTAAAGGGGAGGGCAGACATCATCAGCGACTGTTGTAAATCTGTGAGTTTTTCTGGTTCAGGTTGGGCTGAAAGAATCAGCTGTAATGTTTAAACTATAAAGAGACCCAGAAACCTGAAGTGAGCAATCTTTTTGTTGTACTGGGACAATTGATGCGGTTAGCTGGGCTGAAAAATCAGCTTTGTAAGTAACAAGAGACCACATCACTGTGGTTGAAATTCTGGGGAAAGATTTTTTCAGGTGTCAGCACAAGAAGCTGTGGTATCAGAGGAGGGGCTGACCGACTCCACCTCAACCGAGAAGCAGGACTTGGTAAGTGTGTAAGATGTCTCCTATATATGTTCTGGTGTTGAAATTTGAGGGGGTCAAAAGAGCAGCAGAGGCTTGGCACTGTGAGAGGTCAGGAAAGACCATTGGTGGAGGTGCACCTCGGTTGCAATGAAGATCCCAGGATTGCAGGGGTCATGGAGAGAAGATGAGGCTTTGCACCAGGAGAGGTCAGAAGAGACCATTGGTGAAGGTGCTGCCTCAGTTTCAGTGGTGACCCCAGCTTTTTGGAGATGCCGGGATCATGGGAGGACCACCAAGAGCAGCGGCAGGTGTGGAATGGAGTCAGCCTGGGCCTGCGAGATGAGCTGTGTGTGCCACGGATGGCAGAGCCGGAGAAGGGGAGCTGCCGAAACCCTTTGGAGCCCAGAAGATCGTGAGTCCCAGGTGTCCAGCCTTGAGCTACTTTGCTGGACTTAGGTTTTGTTTGAGTGTGCCTGATTCTTCCCTTTGAAATAAGACAGTACTTGTTTTGGAATTTACAGTAGCCCACAGTTAAGAGACTTTTAATAGACTGTGAACTTTTAAGTGTTGGGACATTTTAAGGACTGTGGGGCTTTTAAGGTTGTACTGTCTTGGGTTGTGATTAATGTTAACATCATACTTTAGGGATAAGAACTGGAAAGGTGGTAGTTTAATAGTGATGTGTTTTGTGTGTCAAGTTGACAAGGGGTCAATTGTGCTGGATAGCTTTAGTGTCAACTTGACACACCTGGGTTGAGAGAGCCTCAATTGGTGAATTGGCTCCATTGGACTGGCCTGTGGCCATGTCTGTGGAGTATTGTCTTGATTGTTGGGCAATGTGGGAAGGCCCAGCCCACTATGGGTGGTGCCACCCTGGGAAGGTTGTTGTGTATTGTATAAGAAGGCAGGCTGGGCATGGGCCAGGGGAGCAAGCCAGTGAACAGCATTCCTCCATGGCCTGTGCTTCAGCTCCTGCCTCCAGGTTCCTGCCCTGAGTTGCTGCCTTGGGCTCCTTAAGTGATGAACTGTGACCCAGGAGATGTAAGCTGAATAAACCCTTTCCTCCCCAAGTTGGTGTGGGTCAGAGTGTTTTGTCACAGCAATGGAAGACTAGAACATACACATAAGCCACACAGACACACAGAAATACACATAATTTTTGGACATTGCACGCACACGTATAGTTACATACATGCAGGCTGAACACTCATTAACATAAAATAAAAATAATTTTTAAAAATTAAATTAAAAAAAGAGTAATTATGTCAGAGACAGAAAAGCTGGGAAGTAGGGAAAGGGACTTTAACAGTACAAAGTAAAACGAAAAACAGATTTTGGATTGGTCAAAAATTAAATGCCATGAAGGGACTAGAGTTGAATAAATTTAATAAATGCAGGATCCACAAGGAAAAAATTTGATAAAACTGAAGGAAAAACAAATCTTATGACCATTATATTTTGCTGTGTTTTGAGACAGGGTTTTACTGTGTAGCTCAGGTTGACTTGAACTCTTGATCCCAAGTGCTGGGATTAAAGGTACTGACGCACCCCGTTCTCATTAATTCTTTAAATATAACCTCAGGAGCTTCTTCTCTTATAGTTGGCCTTGAGCTTGCAAAGCTGCTGGTAGCAGTTCACTAAAAGCCCCTTGGATAGAGGAATAATAATAATAATAATAATAATAACAGCAACAATAACAACAATATCTGGCCAATCAAATAGTGATTGAGTATGGAATCCTGCTTGTCTGTTGGGCTCTGTGTTGTATTCCAATGCTGTCACTCTATAGCATATAGTATATCTGTTTTACTTATGTTAGATTGCCTAATTCAACATATTAGTTTCCTGTATGAAAATTTAAAAAAGCCTAGAGAGATGGCTTTGCAGTACAGATGCTTACCACCAAGCCTGACAACATGAGTTCAAGTTGTCCTCTGTCTGCCACATGTTCACCATGGTGTGTGTTCACAGGTACAAATACACGAGAGGCCCGCACACAAAAATAAAGTTAATTAATAAAAAAATAAAAACTTATTTGTACCATGAAGAGCATCAGAATGGCAGCCTTCTGTGGTCACTATTTATGTTAATATTTAATTTTACAAGGTCAAGCTTTTCCTTAGGAAACTAAGTTCCTCCTGAGTGTTTAAGATCTCCTGTGCTGGGTTTATGACGTCTTTGGTTGTCACTTTCCTCCTTCCACTCAGGACTGCTGGACCGGTGCTGCTGAGAACCACTGTCCATTCTGCCACAATAGCTCTCCAGGCTCCACTTCATCTTTGGGTTGCTAATTAATGTGATACTAAGTAGTAGGCATTTCATAAACTGAATTAAAGCCGTAAATGATAATGCACAAAAAGCACAAATGTTTCATCAGTCTTCACTGCTCCTGCGGGTCATCAGCCACTGGGGCTTCCTTTGGCCACATTTTCCCTCACATTCTTCTGGACTGGCTATCAGATCTGAGTCTTCTCTTCCATCTTCACTCTATCCATTTCAAGGAGGCTATCAGAGGAAAAAAAAAATTACTTGCTATCAAAATAACTCTGGCAGCTGGAAATACTACTCAGTTAAGTGCTTACAGGGAAAGCCTGAGACAGAATACTTAAGCACCCACGTGAGAGTCAGGCTTATCTGGGTGTGGTGGTGCATACCTTTAATTCCAGTATTCAGGAGGCAGAGAAAGGTGGAAGGAACTTGGTGAGTTTGAGGCCAGCTTGGTCTACAAAGGAGTTCCAGGCCAACCATGGATACAAAAACAAAACAAAACAGCAGGCAGGATTGGTGGTGTGCACCTGTATTCCCAAACCTGGGGAGGCCAAGACAGGTATATCACTATAATTCACTAGCCAGGCACCCTAACCAAATTAAGGAACTCCCGGTTCAATGAGAGACCTTGTCTCAAAACATAAGGTACAAAGGGACTGGAGATAGCTCAGCAGTTAAAAGCACTAGCTGCTCTTGCAGAGGACCTGGGGTTGGTTCCCAGCACCCACATGGCAGTTAACCATTTGTAACTCCAGTTCCAGGGGAATTCAATGTCCTTTTCTGACCTCCAAGGACATTTCACAACACCATAAAAAAGAGAAGGGTTAATGCAGGGGTCGTAGAGAGGTGGTTGGCAAAGACCACCTTCTCCAGCTTCCTCGTCGCCGAAGATCTTCACTCTGTCGGCCCGCGATGGAGTGGGGCTGGGGAGAGTAAGTGCGCTGCCGAACCGAAAGTAACCACGACAGGGAGTCAAGTCCCAGTGTTACAGCTCAAGCTCACTTTATTGCAGGTTTTACAGAGGTTTATATAAGCCGTGCCGGCTTCCCTACTGGGGTATGTGTCTCTTCCTAATTGGTCCTTTTAGGAGGCTTAATTTACAAGTCCCTAATTGATCCAATCCCTTCCCTTCCTAGCATAGTCCCTAATTATCATGTTAGGAAGTAAGGAGCGTAAGATAAGCTTGGAATGTCCTGTGGGCTGGAACATCCTGTGGTTAATGAGCATCCTGTTTATCTTACGAGGAGGAAGTAAGGAGGGGAAGGGCAGGATGAAGATAAGCCTGGAATGTCCTGTGGGCTGGAACATCCTGAGGCTTATCCTACGAGGAGGAAGTAAAGTGAAACTAGCCTTCCTTGCTCGATGGGCGGGGGTGAGTTCACGAAACTCTAGCACAGGCTTTCTTTTGTCCATGCCGTCAGGTTAAAGTAATTGAGGAAGACACCTAACATTGATCTTCAGCCCATTCAAGCATGCACATGTGAGTGCACACGTGCTTGCACTCACACACACACACACACACACACACACACGGCAAAAGGAAATAAATAAATAAATAAATAAATAAATAAATAAATAAATTCACTCTCTGGAGCCCCTAATGCAGAATGGTCAGCATCCTGAATCATACAACACTCCCCTGTGTCTTGGCTAGAATAAGCTCTTCCTTAAGGGAGTAACCGTCCATTGTTTTGGGTCTCTGAGTTGACCAGCTGGCCCATCATCTCCAGTAATATCCACCCCTCACTCATCATCACCTGTATTTTTGTTTTTGAATTACAAGAATTTGCCAGAATTAAGGGTATAATTATCTTATACTGGGGGACTGGAAAGATGGCTGTGGTTAAAAAAACTTCCCAGCTCCCACATGGTGGCTAACAATCATCAGTAACTCCAGTTCCAGGAGATCTGATGCCCTCTTCTGGCCCCCGAAGGCATTGCACATACCCAGTGCACATACATGCAGGCAAAACACTCATACACATAAAACAAAAAATAAATAAAATCTTTTTAAAATTGTATTTTTTTTTTATGTGTATAAGTGTACTGTCTGCATGTAGGTTTGTGCACTCGTGTCGTGCAATGCCGCGGAGGTCAGAAGAGGGTGTCGGATTCCCCTGGAACTGGAGTTAAAGACGATTCTCAGCCACCATGTGGGTGCTGGGGATCAAACCCAGGTCCCCTGCAAGAGCAGTCAGCGCTCTTAACTGCTAGGCCATCTCTCCAACCCCAATAAATAAAATCTTTTAAATCTTATTCTCACTCACTAAGCAAACACTTGGGATCTTTTCAATGAAATCTGGAGGGTCCCCTTTCCCTTATTCATCACATTCTATCACAACTGATTTTCTGACAGTCCCCAGAATATACCACGTAATTTGCTACCTCAAGAGCACAACTTTCTGTGCTCCTGCAGTCTCCTTCCCATCTTTCCGGATCAGACTAAAATGTCACCAATGACTACAACCAGGACAAACCACCCTAACAGAACCTCTCTTCTTCCTTAATTCAATGGCCCTGCTATGTATGAACTGCCCACTAGACTACAAACTCAGCACACCAAGGGTCCTAAGCCCTGGGTCCTCAATTTTTAGAACAATAATCAGCAAAGTTAGAATCGTCATTTAATATGAATTAAATCATTAATATAAATAAGTCAAACTTAAAAATTAATCAAATAAATAAATCCATCATTATTTCTTATTATCAACTAAATATTTCAGAAATGTTCCTGTGTGCTATCATACTTAAGTAGTTCAAGTCACATACTTCCCAAAGCGTGGAGAGTTCTTTCATATAACTTTGGAACTATTCAGTAATGGCCTACAATACCCTATTCCCAATCTTTTATTAACTCAATATATGAATGCACATGTTATGTTTGTCTAAAAAAACCATCTACCACAGAAAATGTCTGTCTATGCTCTTCAAACCAACACCACATTTAGGATTTAATTCAATTTTTAAAATATTTTCAGTTGTAACATTTGAAACCTGGGGCTGGAGAGCTGGCTCAGTGGTTAAGAGCACTGCTGCTCTTGCAGGAGACCTCAGTTTGGTTCCTAGCACCCACACGGCAGCTAACAACTGTCTGTAACTGCAGTTCCAGGGATTCCTAATGCCCTCTTCTAGCCTCTGTGGGCACTGCACACATGGTTTATATACATACATGCAAGCTAAACATCCAAACACATAAAAAATAAATAATATATATATATTATATTTTGAAAAACACATCATAATGATTATTTATATTTTGAGAATGTTATTCAAGTGTTAATTTAGGAGGATGGCAAGGGAGAATGCCTGTGCTCTTAGCTGGGACTGGAAACATCGGTATGTCTTTTTGAAAGGCTGGCCATTGGAACCTTCGAACAAGACATACCACGCACGCTGCAACTCTCATCGAAAACTGAGGTAGCTACGAGAAAGGCAACTGTTTCATTCAGCCACGGCCTGCGGAACGACAGAGGTAGTTGGTTCTTTTCTTTTTTTTTTGGTTATGATTTTGCGCGCAGGATACGTCTCGCCGAATAGCTCGCCCAGGCTAGTACTGGTACCTTACCTCCCTGTATGCCAGGCGGGCCTTGAACTCACAGAGGAGATCCGCTGTCTCCGCCTCCCAAGTCCTAGATTAAAGGCGTGTGCCACATGACTCGCTGGGAACCAGAGTCTTTTTAAACAAGATTTAAGCCGGCTCTGGGTGGTGTACACCTGTATAATATCTCAGCACGGAGAAAGTGTGTAACACACAGATCTGTTTAGTGTTGTTTTTTCACAATTAATTATTATTTATATTATTTTTAACAAAATCTAGAGACCCGTGTTCCCCACATTTTCCCACCCCATCAGAGCTCTGCATTCTGCCAAACATGCTTTCATCTCTTAGTCTTTCTCAATATTTCATGGGAGTTGACTGTTTTGAGCAGAAGTCACTGTTTCAGTCAGTTCTTGAATCCAATCCCTTTCTGTTGTTGTTGTGTTGTAGTTGTTCCCAATCCAAGGATCAATCGTGAATTGTAATACCTCTTACCTGCGGAGCTATAATAGACAGTTCAGCTACGTTCTGGGCGCTAAGCAGATGGGAGACCGCGTCTCCAAAAAATAAAAATAAATGTATTGCTGGAGAGAACAAGCAAACAAAATAACTCCTGTACACAGGACACACATATAATTAATATATATATATACAGAATGAATAATTATATATGGGGAATGCCAAACAGATCTGGGTAGAACGATAAATCCAATTTAGACTGAACTGGAAGACCAAGGTCATTAGGGACATTACTCAGACTTAAAAGAAATTTAGGACTTTCGGGGTTGGGAGGGGTATAGAACTCTTAAAAGGGTCAAATATGCATGACAAAAGTCCATATCACACACCTATTAACCCACACTAAATTACAGCTAATTATTTAACAATATAATTTTAATCCGACCATAATTTCTAATATTCTAGATAAAAGTAATTACTACAATTTATCTTAACATCATCCTCTGTGGTGACTGATGTCAGCACATCGAGCGGGTTTGGGACCAATGAATGTGTTATCATGGACAAAGTAATGACAACTGTGGGTCATTTAACTTCTCACTGCACTAGCAATGTGATATTGGGACAATACCATAAGTAATTCTTCCAGGTACAGTTTTTTAGTATTATTTACAGTTACTCCAAACAATATCAAGGGCATAGTTATCAAATAAATACAAACCCTGTATGAAGAAAACATTAAGACACTGAATAAAGAAACTAATCAAAGATGAGAATGCTGAAAGATAGTCTTCCATCTTATATTATTAATTAGAATTTTTTTTTTTTTTTTTTTGTTTTATATTTTTTTATTGTCTGCATGTAGGTTGTTGTATCCGTGTTGTGCAATGTCGCGATGCTCAGAAGAGGGTCTCAGATTCCTCTTGGAAACTTGGAGTTCTCTGAATTGGAGTTTCAGACAGTTCTCACCGTGCATGTGGGTGCTGGGGATCGAGCCGGGTCCTTGTCAAGAGCAGTTGGCGCTCGTTAACTGCTAGGCCATCTCTCCACCCGAGATTCTTTCAACTCAGTAGGCAGTCAATTCTGAATAAAGTACAAAGCATTGGTTGTGAGCAGAAGAAATTAAAGCTACTTTAAAATTTCATAGGAGAGTAAATACAACATTTCATGAGATGAGGAGTTAAAAAAAAAATAGATAGAAAAAGAAGAGAAAGTGAGTGCTATCAGATATTAATGCTGTTATAAATTCATAAGTCAATATGACATTGAATAAAAATATACTAATGGAACAGAATATATCAATGAAATGTAATAGCCCAGAAAGTCTTAGGTAAACCTGGAAACTGGAAGGGGGTTGTCTTTGGGGGTATTTATGGGGTCACCATGGCAATACAGAGGAATACTCCTATATTTGGGGAGGGGTGAATTTGGATTGTACATTATAAAGAACAAAAATCAATTCCAGAGAAATATACATAAACTTGAGGCTAAATTAAAAAATGCGCGACCTTTCTGTATTTGCTGTTTTTAGATGATTGTGTAAGTGCCATAGATTAGATAATAAGCATATTTTGAAGAGTTTCACAGCGAGCCCATGATATAGTTAATGCATAGATAGCATAATAGATTAGATAATAGATAGAATAGATAGAATTGGCGAATCAAGGATTCTGCACTCAATAAGACACATGGAAGGAGGGCCTCCTCAAAGGTACAATGAGAATAGGACCTCCTTTATGCACTTTTTTTTTTTTTTTTCTTGATGCTTTGTATACTACCATCATTGAACCTTAGGGAGGGGCTCATGAGCCCCATCTCCCCACGAGGAACTATCTTAGTAGTTAATTTCTGAGGAAAATGAGTCATTTATTTTATTTATTTTTTTTAAATTTTTTATTTTATTTCCGTATGGTTATGAATGTATTGTCTGCATGCAAGTCTGTGCACTCCGTGACGTGCAACGCCGCGGAGGTCAGAAGAGGGTGTCGGTCTCTCTCTGGAACTGGAGTTTCCTGGAATTGGAGTTTCAGACGGCTCTCGGCGCGCCGATGGTGGGTGCTGGGGATCGAACCGGGTCCTGCAAGAGGACGGTCGGCGCTCTTAACCGCTAGGCGCCACTCTCCAGCCCCAGTCATTTATTTTAATAGCTTAGCCACTGATAACTTGTCCATGCTCCAGTAAATAACCTTTTACCTACATTCATGAAAGGAACCCTAATTAAACTCAGTGGGTCACAAAAATCAGTGACATAAAAACATAATAAAAAGGGGATTCATTGGGAAGAAGGGGTTCAACAGGATTGGGAGGAGAATGAGACAGGGTAATAGGGTGAAAAATGACCAAAATTATATTCTTTTTTTTTTTTTTTTTTTTTGTATGTGTATGAATGTACTGTCTGCATGCAGGTCNGGACAAGCTGGGGCTACAGGGAGACTCTGTCTCAAAAAAAAAAAAAAAAAAAAGGAAGTCAGATGTGGGCTCCATAGGATCTACGAATGCTCAATATTTAAGAACACTTGGTCTTCTTCCAGAGAACCAGTTTGCAGAACCTGCATAGGCAGCTCTCACAAACACCTGCATCGCCAGTTCAGGGGATCTGATGCCCTCTTCCTGGCCCTCCCAAGGCACATGACTTGTGCTCGGATAGCTCTTAGTGTCAACCACCCGATTGACGAGGACCCTCAAGTGGGGTATTGGTTTGGCTCCATTGGACTGGCCTGTGGCGCCAGAGTACGTGTGGAATATTGTCTTGATTGTGGGCAATTGGGTGGCCCAGCCCACTATGGTGGTGCCGACCGCTGGGCAGTTGTTGTGTACAGTCTATAAGAGAGGCAAGGTGGGCTGAGCCAGGGAGCAAGCCAGTAACAGCATCCCATGGCCTGTGCTCAGCTACTGGCTCCAGGTTCCTGCCCTGAATTAAGTCCTGCCTTGGGCTCCCTAACGTGATGAACTGGATCTCAGGAGATGCTAAGCTGATTAAGAGAACCCTTTTCCTCCCCAAGGTTGGTTGCCGGTCCAGAGTGTTTGGTCAAAGCAATGGCTAGACAACCTCAGAACAGAAATTGGTACCAGATGTGGGTATTGCTGTGACAGGACCTGACTTGGTGTTTGGGTGAAGGATTGATGGAGGCATTTGGAACTTTGGTGATGGTAAGATCATTGAATGCCTAAAGATCATTGCTTTGAGTGGCAGTCTTTGTCTGAAGGAGCTGTGAGAGATGGAGGCCTGCTGGCTGTGATGAAAGCTTCAAGTAAAGGGAGACTATCTCACTGTGTGTGATATCTGATTGAGATTGTGTTCTGGTTAGGCTTGGGTTGAAAATCAGTGTAGTAGACTAAGAGACCAGACCTGGAAGGGAAATCTTTGTTTTGTACTGGGACAATTGATGCGGTTAGCTGGGACTGAAAATCAGCTGTAAGTAACAAGAAGACCACCATCATGTGGTGAAATCTTACTGGGAAGACTTTTCTTCAGGGTCAGCAAACAGAAGCTGTCGATCAGAGGGGCTCTGAGCACTCCATCTCGGAACCAGAAGCAAGGACTTGGTAGTGTGTGAAGAGTCTCCTATATGGTCTGGTGTTGAAATTGAGGGGGCACAGAGAGCAGCCGAGGCTCTGGCATGTGAGAGGTCAGGAAAGACCATTGGTGGAGGTGCACCTCGGTTGCAGTGAAGATCCCAGGATTTGCAGGGGTCATGGAGAGAAAGTCTGAGGCTTTGCACAGAGAGGTCAGAAGAAACATGGTGATTGAGGTGTGGCTCATCAGTTTCAGTAGCGAGCCCAGCTTTTTGGAGATGCCGGCACCATGGGATGACCACCAGAGAGCCAGTGGCAGGTGTGGAATGGAGTCAGCCTGGGCCTGCGAGATGAGCTTGAATTGTGCCACGGATCGGCAGAGCGAAAGGGAGAGCTGCCAAACCCTTTGGACCCGAAGATCGTGAGTCCCAGGTGTCCCGCCTTGGCTACTTGTGGACTTAAGTTTTGTTTGAGTGTGCCTGAGTTTTCCCCTTGAAAATAAGACAGTATTGTTTTGGAATTTACAGTAGCCCACAGTTAAGAACTTTTAATAGACTGTGAACTTATTTAAGTGTTGGGACATTTTAATGGACTGTGGGGCTTTTAAGGTTGTATGTCTTGGGGTTGTGATATCGTTAACATCATACTTAGGATAAGAAATGAAAGTGTGGTTTAATAGTATTAGGTGTTTTGTGTGTCATTGACAAGGGTCAATTGTTGTCTGCTAGCTTTAGTGTCAACTGACACACCTGGGTTGAGAGAGCTCAATTTGGTGAATTGGCTCCATTGTACTGGCCTGTGCCATGTCTGTGGAGTACTGTCTTGATTGGTTTGGGCAATGTGGCGAGGCCCACCCACTATGGGGTGGTGCCACCCTGGGAAGGTTGTTGTTTTTAGTATAAGAAGGCAGGCTTGGGCAATGGCCATGAGAGCAAGGCCAGTGAACGAATTCTCCATGCCTGTCTTCAGTCCTGCCTCCAGGTTCCTGCCCGAGTTGCTGCTTGGGCTCCTTAAGTGATGAACTGTGACCCAGGAGATGTAAGCTGAATAAACCCTTTCCTCCCCAAGTTGGTTGTGGGTCAGAGTGTTTTGTCACAGCAATGGAAGACTAGAACATACACATAAGCCACACAGACACACAGAAATACACATAATTTTTGGACATTGCACGCACACGTATAGTTACATACATGCAGGCTGAACACTCATTAACTAAAATAAAAAATAATTTTTTAAAATGAAATAAAAAAAAGTAAAAAAAAAAAAAAAAAAAAAAAAAAAAGTAAAAGTAAAACAAAACAGATTTTGGATTGGTCAAAAATTAAATGCCATGAAGGGACTAGAGTTGAATAAATTTAATAAATGCAGGATCCACAAGGAAAAAATTTGATAAAACTGAAAGAAAACAAATCTTATGACCATTATATTTTGCTGTGTTTTGAGACAAGGGTGTTTACTGTGTAGCTCAGGTTGACTTGAACTCTTGATCCCAAGTGCTGGGATTAAAGGTACTGACGCACCCCGTTCTCATTAATTCTTTAAATATAACCTCAGGAGCTTCTTCTCTTATAGTTGGCCTTGAGCTTGCAAAGCTGCTGGTAGCAGTTCACTAAAGCCCCTGGATAGAGAAGAATAAATAATAATAAATAATAAAACAGCAACAATAACAACAATTATCTGGCCAATCAAAAGTGATTGAGTATGGATGAGAGGGATCCTGCTCGTCTGTTGGGCTCTGTGTTGTATTCCAATGCTGTCACTCTATAGCATATAGTATATCTGTTTTACTTATGTTAGATTGCCTATTACAACATATTAGTTTCCTGTATGAAAATTTTAAAAAAGCCTAGAAGAGATGGCTTTGCAGTAGCAATGCTTACCACCCAAGCCTGACAACGTGAGTTCAGTTGTTCCTCTGTCTGCCACATGTTCACCATGGTGTGTGTTCACAGGTACAAATACACGAGAGGCCCGCACACAAAAATAAAGTTTAATTAATAAAAAAATAAAAACTTATTTTGTACATGAAGAGCATCAGAATGGCCAGCCTTCTGTGGTCACTATTTATGTTAATATTTAATTTTACAAGGTCAAGCTTTTCCTTAGGAAACTAAGTTCCTCCTGAGTGTTTAAGATCTCCTGTGCTGGGTTTATGACGTCTTTGGTTGTCACTTTCCTCCTTCCACTCAGGACTGCTGGACCGGTGCTGCTGAGAACCACTGTCCATTCTGCCACAATAGCTCTCCAGGCTCCACTTCATCTTTGGGTTGCTAATTAATGTGATACTAAGTAGTAGGCATTTCATAAACTGAATTAAAGCCATAAATGATAATGCACAAAAAGCACAAATGTTTCATCAGTCTTCACTGCTCCTGCGGGTCATCAGCCACTGGGGCTTCCTTTGGCCACATTTTCCCTCACATTCTTCTGGACTGGCTATCAGATCTGAGTCTTCTCTTCCATCTTCACTCTATCCATTTCAAGGAGGCTATCAGAGAGGAAAAAAAAAATTACTTGCTATCAAAATAACTCTGGCAGCTGGAAATACTACTCAGTTAAGTGCTTACAGGGAAAGCCTGAGACAGAATACTTAAGCACCCACGTGAGAGTCAGGCTTATCTGGGTGTGGTGGTTCGCATTACCTTTAATTCCAGTATTCAGGAGGCCAGAGAAAGGTTGGAGGAACTTGGTGAGTTTAGGCCAGCTTGGTCTACAAAGGAGTTCCAGCCAACCATGGATACAAAACAAAACAAAACCAGAGGCAGGATTGGTGGTGTGCACCTGTATTCCCAAACCTGGGGAGGCCAAGACAGGTATATCACTATAATTCACTAGCCAGGCACCCTAAACCAAATTAAGGAAACTCCCGTTCAATGAGAGACCTTGTCTCAAAACATTAAGGTACAAGGGACTGGAGATAGCTCAGCAGTTAAAAGCACTAGCTCTCTTGCAGAGGACCTGGGGTTGGTTCCCAGCACCCACATGGCGTTAACCATTTGGTAACTCCAGTTCCAGGGGAATTCAATGTCCTTTTCTGACCTCCAAGGACATTTCACAACACCATAAAAAAGAGAAGGGTTAATGCAGGGGTCGTAGAGAGGTGGTTGGAAAGACCACCTTCTCCAGCTTCCTCGTCACCGAAGATCTTCACTCTGTCGGCCCGCGATGGAGTGGGGCTGGGGAGAGTAGTGCGCTGCCGAACCAGAAAGTAACCACGACGGAGTCAAGTCAGGGTTTACAGCTCAAGCTCACTTTATTGCAGGTTTTACAGAGGTTTATATAAGCCGTGCCGGCTTCCCTACTGGGGTATGTGTCTCTTCCTAATTGGTCTTTTAGGAGGCTTAATTTACAAGTCCCTAATTGATCCAATCCCTTCCCTTCTAGCATAGTCCCTAATTATCATGGTTAGGAAGTAAGGAGCGTAAGATAAGCTTGGAATGTCCTGTGGGCTGGAACATCCTGTGGTTTAATGAGGCATCCTGTTTTCTTAACAAGGAGAAGTAAGGAGGGGAAGGGCAGGAAATGAAGATAAAGCCTGGAATGTCCTGTGGGCTGGAACATCCTGAGGCTTATCTTACGAGGGAGGAAGTAAAGTGAAACTAGCCTTCCTTGCTCGATGGGCGGGGTGAGTTCACAGAAACTCTAGCACAGGCTTTCTTTTGTCCATGCCGTCAGGTTAAAGTAATTGAGGAAGACACCTAACATTGATCCTTCAGCCCATTCAAGCATGCACATGTGAGTGCACACGTGCTTGCACTCACACACACCACACACAACGTGCAAAAGGAAATAAATTAAATAATAATAAATAAATAAAATAATAAATAAATAATTCACTCTCTGGAGCCCCTAATGCAGAATGGTCAGCATCCTGAATCATACAACACTCCCCTGTGTCTTGGCTAGAATAAGCTCTTCCTTAAGGGAGTAACCGTCCATTGTTTTGGGTCTCTGAGTTGACCAGCTGGCCCATCATCTCCAGTAATATCCACCCCTCACTCATCATCACCTGTATTTTTGTTTTTGAATTACAAGAATTTGCCAGATTTAAGGGTATAATTATCTTATACTGGGGGACTGGAAAGATGGTCAGTGTTTAAAAAAACTTCCACGCTCCCACATGGTGGCAAACAATCATCAGTAACTACTCCAGTTCCAGAGATCTGATGCCCTCTCTGGCCTCGGGCATTGACACACATGGAACTTACAGGCAGCGCAAAACACTCATACACATAAAACAAAAAAATAAATAAAATCTTTTTAAAATTGTATTTTTTTTTTTATGTAGTAATAATGTACTGTCTGCATGTAGGTTTGTGCCTCGTGGTCTGCAATGCCGCGGAGGTCAGAAGAGGGTGTCGGATTCCCTGGTACTGGAGTTAAAGACGATTCTCAGCCCACCATGTGGGTGCTGGGGATCAACCCGGTCCCCTGCAAGAGCAGTCACGCTCTTAACTGCTAGGCCATCTCTCCAACCCCAATAAAAATAAATCTTTTAAATCTTATTCTCACTCACTAAGCAAACACTTGGGATCTTTTCAATGAAATCTGGAGGGTCCCCTTTCCCTTATTCATCACATTCTATCACAACTGATTTTCTGACAGTCCCCAGAATATACCACGTAATTTGCTACCTCAAGAGCACAACTTTCTGTGCTCCTGCAGTCTCCTTCCCATCTTTCCGGATCAGACTAAAATGTCACCAATGACTACAACCAGGACAAACCACCCTAACAGAACCTCTCTTCTTCCTTAATTCAATGGCCCTGCTATGTATGAACTGCCCACTAGACTACAAACTCAGCACACCAAGGGTCCTAAGCCCTGGGTCCTCAATTTTTAGAACAATAATCAGCAAAGTTAGAATCGTCATTTAATATGAATTAAATCATTAATATAAATAAGTCAAACTTAAAAAAACAATAAATAAATCCATCATTATTTCTTATTATCAACTAAATATTTCAGAAATGTTCCTGTGTGCTATCATACTTAAGTAGTTCAAGTCACATACTTCCCAAAGCGTGGAGAGTTCTTTCATATAACTTTGGAACTATTCAGTAATGGCCTACAATACCCTATTCCCAATCTTTTATTAACTCAATATATGAATGCACATGTTATGTTTGTCTAAAAAAACCATCTACCACAGAAAATGTCTGTCTATGCTCTTCAAACCAACACCACATTTAGGATTTAATTCAATTTTTAAAATATTTTCAGTTGTAACATTTGAAACGGGGCTGGGGCTGGGAGAGCTGCCTAGTGGTTAAGAGCACTGCTGCTCTTGCAGGAACCTCAGTTTGGTTCCTAGCACCCACACGTCAGCTAACAACTGTCTGTAACTGCAGTTCCAGGGATCCAATGCCCTTTCTAGCCTCTGTGGCAGCTGCACCACATGGTTATATACCATTACATGCAAGAAACTCCAAACACATAAAAAATAAATAATATATATATATTAATATATATATATAGATAATTTCTATATTAGTATAATATTTTTTTTTTTTTTTTTTTTTTTTTTTTTTTTAGATGGGTCCTCCCTATAGCCCCAGCTGGCCTGAACTCCTATGTAGACCAGACTGGCCGCATTTTTCAGAGATGCACCTGCCTCTTCTGCCTCCCAATTGCTTAAAGAATAAAGGTGTGGCGCCATGAGCCCTGCCAAATCTCTAAAATAGTTGAACAGACCGGTCCCCTTTATCTCTCCATAATTCAGAATATTTAAATATCAAAGACTTTATGGTTAAATATCACAATTTTGGAATGGCGAAACTGGAAAAACAAAGTTCAAGTCCATCTAGGAGTTTGTCATATTCTGGAATGACTTTGGTAAGGTCAACTGATAGTTTGGAAGACATGCAAGAATTTTTTATTGGGGGGGGGGGATCTTTACTGAAAAGGTTCTCCCTTTAGTCCACATGGCTGGAGCTCGCTCTGTAGACCAGGCGGGCCTTGAAACCCACAAATCTGCCTGCCTCTGCCACCTGAGTGCTGGGGATTACAGGCGGTGCCACACGACGCCAGCAGAAAAGCTTTTTAAGTTTATTTCTTTTGCTCCCACCTTTTTTTTTTATCTACTTTTTTCTTTTTAATTTTTATTTATTTTTGTATGTGTAGGAGCGTACTGTCTGCATGTAGGTCTGTTGCCCCGTGAGTGCATGGACCGCGGAGGTCAGAAAGGTCTCGGATTCCCCTGGAACTGGAGTTTCTCCTTGGAATTGGAGTCACAGCGGTCTCAGCGTGCCATGTGGGTGGCTGGGAGCGCAACCCGGGCCCTGCAGAGCCAGCGGTGTCAGCCCCACACACTATCACTTATCAACTACACTGCTGTGAAATGTTTTCCAAGTCCTTTCATTTTTGATGCACAAAATAATAATCACAATAAAAGAATAATAATAGTTACCACCCTGTCACTGCATTTGTGAGTTCACAGCGCCTATGTTACCTGCACAAGATCTGCATAAGATGGAGGAGGCCCTCAACACTCCATCATGAACCTTAGGGAAGGGGCTCATGAGCCCCATCTCCCCACGAGGAACTATCTTAGTAGTTAATTTCTGAGGAAAAATGAGTCATTTATTTTATTTATTTTTTTTTAAATTTTTTATTTATTTCCGTATGTGTATGAATGTAATTGTCTGCATGCAAGTCTGTGCACTCGTGACGTGCAACGCCGCGGAAGGTCAGAAGAGGGTGTCGGTCTCCTCTGGAACTGGAGTTCTCCTGGAATTGGAGTTTCAGACGGCTCTCGGCCGCCATGGTGGGTGCTGGGGATCGAACCCGGGTCCTGCAAAGAGCGGTCGGCGCTCTAACCGCTAGGCCACTCTCCGGCCCGTCAGCATTTATTTTAATAGCTTAGCCACTGATAACTTGTCCATGCTCCAGTAAATAAATAACCTTTTAACCTACATTCTGAAGGAACCCTAATTAAACTCAGTGGGCACAAAAATCAGTGACATAGAAAACATAATAAAAAGGGGATTCATTGGGAAGAAGGGGTTCAACAGGATTGGGAGGAGAATGAGACAGGGTAATAGGGTGAAAAATGACCAAAATTATATTCTTTTTTTTTTTTTTTTTTTTGATGTGTATGAATGTACTGTCTGCATGCAGTCTGTGCACCCGTGTCGTGCATGCCGGGAGGCAGAGAGAGGTCTCGGATTCCCCTGGAACTGGAGTTTATCTTCCGGAATTGGAGTTACAGACGGTTCTAGCCGCCATGTGGGTGCTGGGGATCGAACCCGGGTCCCTGCAAGAGCGTCGGTGCTCTAACCGCTAGGCTATCTCTCCAGCCCCCAATTATATTTCTTCTATGTGGGGATTAAAATAAATAATTTAAAAAGACTAGGGGGACTGGGAATATGGCTCGGCAGTTAAGATGCTGGCTGCTCTTGCAGAAGACACACGTGTGCACCCGTGTCGTGCAATGCCGCGGAGGTCAGAAGAGGGTCTCGGATTCCCCTGGAACTGGAGTTCTCCTGGAATTGGAGTTACAGACGGTTCTTAGCCGCCATGTGGGTGCTGGGGATCGAACCCGGGTCCTCTGCAAGAGCGTCGGTGCTCTTAACTGCTAGGCTATCTCTCCAGCCCCCCAAAATTATATTCTTATATTATATGTGGGGATTAAAATAAATAATTTTAAAAAGACTAGGGGGACTGGGAATATGGCTCGGCAGTTAAGAGTGCTGGCTGCTCTTGCAGAAGACACAGGTTTGGTTCCCAGCACCCAAATGGTGGCTAACCACTATCCTTAACTCTAATTCCACAGGATCTAATGGCCTCTTCTGGTTCCTCGGGCATTGCACAACATGGGTGCACTTACATACATGCAGGCAGAACACTTGTATACATAACATATTGTTTTAATATGAGGGTGTAAAATACCCTCATGTTTTTTCGAACTGAAAATGGACTTTTTTTTATGGCAATAACACCTTGTGTACCAGTTATAGGAACAATTCTCTTTTTCCTGACCAATCTTATTTACCCCTATATATCCACAGGGTTTTGACACTTGTCCAGTTGTAAAAAGATTGTGTACCTGCGTCATGTATAAAGGATGTGTCAAAAGGACATTTAAAATTCAATTGGGGGGCTGGAGAGATAGCCTAGCAGTTAAGAGCAACCACCGCTCTTGCAAAGGACCCGGGTTCAATCCCCAGCACCCACATGGCGGCCGAGAACCGTCTTTAACTCCAATTCCAGGAGAACTCCAGTTCCAGGGGAGTCTGAGACCCTCTTCTGACCTCCACGGCGTTGCACGACACGGGTGCACAGACCTACATGGAGACAGTACATTCATACACATACAAAAATAAATAAAATTTAAAAAAATTCAATTAGGATAAATAAAGACGCACTGTTCCCATTTTATTCCAGTTTTATAAAAAGTGGAGATAGACTGATGTAGGAATTTTTCCTTTTACTTTCTGTCACCAGCTGAAGTGGCTAAAGAGCTCTGTGATTTTCACGTTCGAATCCTTTGCATTGTGGTACCCCTTTGCACTGTGGCAAAAGATTAAGTTCACAGTTGGCTAAGAGAAGTTTATACAGGATTTTGCTACATTCCAATGTGTGTATTTGGGTTAAGGGAATATAGGGAATGCTCAGAAAGGAAAATTTTTTTTTTTTGTATTTTTGAGACAGGGTCTCCCTTTAGTCCCAGCTGGCCTGGAGCTCTCTATGTAGACCAGGCTGGCCTTGAACTCACGGAGATTCACCTGCCTCTGCCTCCCAAGTGCTAGGATTAAAGGCATGCGCTACCATGCCCAGCCAGAAAGGAATATTTTTGTTTGTTTTGTTTTGTTGAGACAGGGTCTCCCTGTAGCCCCAGCTGTCCTGGAACTCACTCTGTCGACCAGGCTGGCCTTGAACTCACAAAGATCCGCCTGCCTCTGCCTCCCAAGTGCTAGGGTTAAAGGTGTGCACCACCACACCCAGCTTAGAAAGGAATATTCTTTAGCTGGACTCTGGACCATATAACATCTCCAGCTACTTACACGCATCTTTTTTTCTTCTTTACACGTTTCTTTAATCTGGACATTCGAGGAATCAGCCACTGTCACTGCTTGTTGTTTGTGCATGTTTTAAAAGCATCTTGGTGCTACAAAAGGCAGCAAGAGGGAGTGAATTTGTACTGGGTATAGGAATGAACCTTTTACAACATCTTAAGAATCCACAAATGAAGGAATATAAAAATAATGTGGTCACAGTTAAGAGACACAGCAATAATGACTTAGTCATACAAATGTGGAGGCCTGAAACATAAAAATCAACAATGACTTATTAAATCTATTCTCTTGGTTAAAAAAAAAAAATAGGCAGGTGTGATGGAACAGGCCTTTAATCAGCACTCAGGGCATGGAGGCAAGTGTAGTTGTGAGTTCCAGGCCAGCCGGGGCGACAGAGTAAGACCCAGTCTCAAAATAATAGTAATGATTAATTAATAATAGAGTACAGCCCCTTTCTTCTGCTGTTTCAAGACAGAATTTTAAAAAATATGTTCCCAACACCCCAATTAGTGACTCCCAAACTCCAACCTATGGAATGACATGTGCACATTAAATCTGTCATGTTTTTCAGTCAGTTTAAAGTACAATGAATAAAAATCACATAATTAGAATTTTCACAAAATTAAACACACTCAATTTAAACTGTCTTTTATTTTTTCCCCCTGAAATGTCTTCTCTCTGTGATCTAAAACAGATCACTAATGAACTGATGGTAACGGCAGGTGGAGTTTGGTCTTTTTTTTTTTTTTAAGACAAAGTCTCCCTCTAGCCCCAGCCAGCCTGGAACTCACTATGTAGACCAAGCTAGCCTTAAACTCACAGAGATCCGCCTGCCTCTGCTTCCTGAGTGCTAGGATTAAAGGCATATGCCACTACACCAAGCAGCAGGTGGTAGTTTTAATGTCCTTCTTTGCCAAAATAAAACTCATCAACCTCTAAAGAGGACCCAAATATATAAAACAAATGCTGAAGGTCTTAAAGAGGGTGGCTCTGGATCACCTAATGACAGCCTCCCATGTCCAGGAGCCAATTCTCAGCACACTCACAGAGTGCTAGGGTTTTCCTTGATGTCCTTAGCTGTGTGAATTGGCCAGTCTCAAACTTTCTGCTTGTTCTGAATTATGAGTATAAAATGACTGGGCAATCACGCAACCAATTTCACAGATCTTAAAAACAGAATTATGGGCTGGAGAGATGGCCTAGAGGTTAAGAGTACCGACAGCTCTTGCAGAGGACCAGGGTTCAATCCCTAGCACCCACATGGCAGCTGAGAACCGTCTTTAACTCTAGTTCCAGGGAAATCCGACACCTTTTTCTGACCTCTGTGGCATTGCACACGACGGGTGCACCAACCTACATGCAGACAGTACATTCATACACATAAAAAATAAATAAAATAAAAAAAAAACAATTACATAAGATTAGATAAAGTATCTTCGAACCTCTAGGATGGTAAATAAAAAAGTACAGGAAAAAACATAATTCAAACAGGGTACAACTAGAATGAATGAAAGGTCAACACACGGGGAGAGGGAAGTGGAGCAGAGGGTAAGAGTGCTTGCTATGCAAGCATGAGGACCTGAGTTCAAATCCCCAGCAGGCATGTTAACAGCCAGGTGTGGCCATATATGGGATTCCAACACCAGCACTGTGGGAGGTGGAGAGAGGAGGATCTCGGGAGCTTGCTGGCTGCCAGCCTAGCTCCAGGTTCAGTGAGAGACCCTGTCTCCAGAGAGTAAGGGGAGTGACAGAACAGGGCACCTGTGGCCTCTACACACCTGCACAGGGCAGCAGCACATACAAGTATACATACATACAAATAAAACTATGTTTAAAAGAACTCGACATTATAGATGAATGTAGATTAAGAATATAGTATTTCATATGATCTGTAAGCTACTTACATGGAATTCAAAATTATGGTAAAGAGTTTCCACAGAACAGGCTATTAACCTAGACTATCCAATACCCAGTTTAGAATTCAGAGGCATCTTTCTCCACTTCTACTGGTAAAGAAGTTGACTACTCCTAAAGGACATCATTTGGGTCCCTAAGACAAGATCATACTGAAAATGACCGCTTTGCCAATTTTTGGTGCGCTAAGAACTCATTCACAGTGTTACAAAGCCCATGTCATGTAATGAATCTTGGTCTTGAGCTGTTCATGGGATGCTTTCATTCACACCAGACCACTGTTTTCACAGCACTCATGCCCTATTGTCCAGGCCTGGTTCCCCTCCAGAGAGACCGTTGTTTTTTGTATCCTAGATTACCAATGGCATTACAACCCGTGTGCAAAGCTGAACTCATTAAACTACCCTGGGGACCAAGTCAAATCTCAGCCCCCACACATTTCACTTGGCACACTTAATCTGTCTGTTTTCAGGGATCTTGAAACTACACCATCCCTTTACTTCATAGCCGGTGCTCAACCAGGAGGATCTCTTCGTTTATATTTTTACCAGGCTATCGTTACTTTTCTTTTCCTTTTTTTTTTTTTTTTTGTATGTGTATGAATGTACTGTCTGCATGTAGGTTTGTGCACCCGTGTTGTGCAATGCTGCAGAGGTCAGAAGAGGGTGTTGGATTCCCCTGGACCTGGAGTTCTCCTGGAATTGGAGTTACAGACGGTTCTTAGCCGCCGTGTGGGTGCTGGGAATCGAACCCGGTCCTCTGCAAGAGCAGTCTGTTCTCTTAACTGCTAGGCTATCTCTCCAGCCCCAGGCTATGTTTAATTTTCAAATGAGCCACAGAATGGTTTTTCAGCATCTACAATCCAATCTTCGTAACAGACACACAGTACCTATCAATAAACACATAGCTTCCTTCCTCCCTCATCAATGGGTAGCTTTTGCCTCCATCATCTACTGCATATGGTTTGTCCTAGTAACAACTAATTCTCTGTTGTCCCCACTGCTTACTAATTCTTCAACATGAGAGGCCATTTGGGTGAACCTGGGAAATTTGTGCACTATCATGGAACAATCAATGCAGCACTCCTTATGTGGTGTAATGACTAGATATTATCTTTCTCCTTATTGCTCGCACAGAGAACAGCAGTTTTATCAAAGATATTTCTATATGTATTTGCAAGCTGTCTTTTGTAGTCTGCTTTTGAACAAATATATAATTTTGCAAATAAGGACACATGGGTATCTCTGGGTCTTTTTAGAATTTATTTTTATTTCTTCATTTTACATGTATGAGTACCTAGCCTGCTTATAAGTGCGCTCATGTCACACAATGCCTATTGGAGACCAGAAGAGTGTGCCAAATACCCTGGAACTGGAGATATGGAGGATTGCTAGCCAGCATGTGGTGCTGGAAACAGAACCCAGGTCCTCTGCAAGAACAGCCAGTGCTCTAACCACTGATCCATCTCTCCAACTCCCATCTTTTTAAAATATTTAGTTTTGTGCAGGGTGTTGTGGCATATGCCTTTAATCCTAGCACTCATGAGGCAGAAGCAGGCAGATCTCTGTGAGTTCAAGGCCATCCTGGACTACAGAGTGAGCTCCAGGCTAGCTGGGACTTAAAGGAAGACCCTGTCTTAAAAAAAATTCCAAAAAAAAAAAAATTTTAGTTTTGTTTTATGTGTTTGCTTGCATGTACAACATCAGTCACAGGCATTAAGTGAACATGGTTTCAAACTAACATTTCAGGCACGGAAAGTAAACAATCATGAAGCCCTTCAGAGATCCTTTTGAAGCGCAAGCCTCCATCAACCAGGAGGTGCTTACTGGTTCCCAGGCACTAAGCTCAGGTCTCCTGGTACAGCATTCACTTCATTGTGATGATTCTCTGAGTTAGGTGTTAACTTCACTTTACAGATACTGAAACTGAGGTCCTTGCCAAAGTCTCTCAATACAGGAGCTTGGATTTGATCCAAGCTTGAGATAGAAGTCTTATTCCTAACTATACTGCCCAATCTGGTCCGATAAACCATGGATTTTGTACCTACCATGCCAGAGAACAGGAATAACTCTGGTCAGATACAGCAGATTTAAGTTTTCATCTACTCAGCCTCTTTTTTGTAAATGAGTATATGTATAGACCTATACATGAATGAGTCCCCAGAGGCCAGGAGAAGATTAGAGATCTTCTGGAGCTGAAGTTACAGTTGTGAGACACACAATGTGGGTGTGCTGGGAACCAAACTCAGGTCCTCCACAAGAACAGAATGCACTCTTATGTCTACTCAAACTTTTATTGGACTTGTGAATCTGAGCCTGAATGCGTTCATTTGGGTTAAAAGCTCCCTCCATTCAACACATCTAAGTTGTATAAGTACACAACGCAGTACATGGTAAAGTGTTATTCAAATGAAGATATCACAAGAGTATTCAAATCCACAGCCTCATGTTCTCTGTAACAGGCACACATTAGGACCGTAGTACTATACTTACCACAGCCTCATGCTCTCTGTCACAGGCACACATTAGGACTGCAGTACTATACTTACCACAGCCTCATGTTCTCTGTAAGGGGCACACTAGGACTGCAATACTATACTTATACAAAGACTACAGTTGTAAGCTGAGATCATCAGAGAAGTCTTCTTTTCCTGTGCATCTCAATAAGGAAGCCACCCACTCGGGTCTTTCCCAATTTTAACAGCCTTAAGGGGACATTTGTCAGAATAAAGTAAAAGAAAGGAAGCCAATTCTACAATGATCCCACTGTCCCTACTGCCAGAAGACACACTTTAGTCCTGTGGTCTAGGCTAACCTTACTCAAGCTGAAATCCCTTCTTGGCTACTTACTGGGCATTATACCCAAGCAGGCTAGCTATGTTCTGTGAGCCTGACTCCGCGACTGCCTTGTGCATATTACCGTCTTGCAGAGTCCTTAAGCTTACCTGAATTTCCTGAAAGAAGTTTAGAGCAGCCTATTCTGGAGCTGTTAACTGGATAACCAGGAGCCCAGACCCTCTTTGAACCTAACTTCAGTCTATTTGTGATTCGAAAAGCAAAAGAGAATAAATTCACTTCCTCTTTGAAATACAAAACTTAAATAAAATATTTGCATTTTGAGAATTTACACATCAGCAATACCACTTCACAAAAAGGGGGGAGAGGAGAGCCATCATTCTCCAATGATTAGATTATGGAAGAATAGATGATACGAAAAGGGTTGCATTTCAATAGAACTAGCTTTATTATTTATTCATTTATTTATTTATTTTTAAACAAAAGAAATGGTCTAAAAGCAAATGTAAATATGTACTGAGAGGTGGGCATGGCCTGGGGCTTACAAAGGAGCTGCTATCTTAAGGGAAAACAGCAGATTAGAAGAAAAAAACAGTGACGTTTCCTTGCAGAATCTGGAGATGCAAGTTAACTGAGGGGGGAGAGGTGCTCTGCTGAGATTCAGCACAGAAAGAAAAAAAAGAAGAAGAAAGGAAATCACTAAAGATGCTTTCAGATTGCTATGGCGTGGTCAGTCACGTGACAACTGGCATCAACTCACGGTCTTCTCATTTTCCCCATTTTCTATAATTTTCCTCTTCTTTTCATCTGTTTTTTTCTTGAAGATGTTATTTCGATAAAACTGAAGTTCTTTGATGCTTTCACTAATGTCATCGAGCGCCCTACAAGCAAACATACCACACTGAAAAAAAGTCCCAAATCAGAATACATGGACATCACTATATTAAGCGTCATTTCTTAGAAAAACTTAGGAATGAGTTACTACAGAGGCCACGGACGAGCTGGTGTCATAAAGACTCAAAACACTGCAGGGGTGAAGTGCTGTGGGGTTTTTGGTTTTGTTTTGTTTTATTTTGATTTAATGTACAGATTAACACTTCCCAAACATTTCAGAGAATTACAATATATCTGGGAAATAAAAGTGGAGCAAACATTTTATTTCTGAAGTTCTCTGCAAGACATTTAATGATCTAATGTATACCATGAATACCCTAAAATGGGGCTCTACACACTATTTCTAAGACTTAGTTGACCACATTTATGGAACATTTATCAATATCTCATGAACCAAACAGTTGAGTCTGAAAACACTAAGCAATGCTTAAGGACATTCTCAACAAAATACCCGAACATACTCAAACATAGCTCAGGACTCAGTCATCCTAAATGAATATCAATAATCGGATCAGACAATAATTAGCCTTCTCCCCTCCTGTGACTACCATCATTGGCAGCCTGCCTCCATCTAACAGCCCTTCCCCTCCAACATGAGATTTCTGGGTTGTTATACTCTGAGAAATCAGGTAACCAAGATGACTGTAAAGGTGTACAAATCGATTTATACTCTGATGGGCTAAGGGCCTCCTCTAGAGAATTAATCACACGAACTTTAGAGCAGAAGTTAGTAGTTTACTGACAGTCATTCTGTAGCTAAGGCAACAACTGCTTTCTTCGTAGGCCCTGGATACATGGTATAGAACTGAAACTGTCAAAAACATAGCATCCCACCCCTAACTGAGGAGTTCCTGGCATTGCTGGCTGCAGAAGGGAGGAGTCATTGCTCTTCAGAGGCATGGCCAGTGATAGGTTGCCCATGCCTGAGCAGGCAGCACTATTTGAATTCCTGGGCTATATATAAAAAAAGGAAAAGACATGAAGGCCGGGTAGGAGATGGGAGGGGCCCAGGAGGAGTGGGAAATAGAAGAGGGGGCTACGATCCAGATATGCTGTATAATATATATCGTACTATAAAAAAATAATGCTGGGATGGAGAGATGGCCTAGCGGTTAAGAGCACCAACTGCTCTTGCAGAGGACCTGGGTTTGATCCCCAGCACCCACATGGCGGCTGAGAACTGTCTTTAACTCCAGTTCCAGGGGAATCCGACACCTTCTTCTGACCTCGGCATTGCACGACACGGGTGCACAAACCTACATGCAGACAGTACATTCATACACATACAAAATAAAATATTAAAAAAAATAATATTATTTTATTGTCTTTGCATATATCCTCCAGTTAAGTAACAATACACAATCTCTCTCTTTAAAACATATGTCTGTATAGGCTGGAAGACAGCCTCGGGGGTCACCTTCAGGAATACCGTCCTCCTGCTTTCAGACAGAGTCTCATTGGCCTGGAAATCACCAATTAGGCTAGAGTGGCAGGCCAGGAGCCCGGGTTTCCTCCTGTCTCTACCTCTCTGGTGCTGGAATCAGACCAGACACCACTGCACTCAGCAAATATTTGGGCTCTGGGGACTGAACTTTTAAGTCCTTATGCTTCTGAGGTCTTAATGACTGACGACTACTCCCTCCCCAACAACAAATAATCTCTTATCACAATACTAAACAAATCAGAAATCTCAAAGTACTTTTATAATTTACTCTAGTGAAAAACTCTGGCTACCCTCGGCATGGGCCTCCAGAGAGCTACAGTTACGCCACTTGCTGCGAACAGCCATGTTTCATTGCAGAAATGTCTACCTGCTGCAGTACGGAGGGCTTTGTCAACCCTACTTGGCGTATGACATACTGATCAGCAATGCAGGTGTACTAGTAGCTTCTAAACTCTGAAAAATCCTCAAATCCAAAAAATCCCAAACACCATTTGTTTCAGATAAGGTGTCCTAGACCCACTGTGCTCCGATCTGAGTATGCCCAATACAAACCCAAGAGAAGGGTGTTCTAGCTTGGGGATTGGTCTTTCTGTGATCTCCTCAAAGTGAGCACTACAAAGTATCAACTACGTCCAAGCAGAAAACCAAATGTTACCCCAGAGAAACCTTACCAGTCAGATTTTATGTTTCTAACTGGCTCCAAAAGAAAAATGAAACATAAAAGGAACAGTTGCAGACTCTTGATACACAAGGGCTTTGACTTCCTTCTGCAGCACTCCCTAAGGCTGTAAGAGCAGTAAATCCACAAAGCCAAAGTATCCAAAAGGTATCTGCATTCTACAAATGTTCACAGAATGACTTGAGCTGGCCAGAAGTCTCATCCTCTGTGAGAAAACTAACAACGTTAGTTTTCTACAAAGACTACAAATCGTTCTGTTACAAAGTTACCTGCAAGTTTTAAAACTGTAACAGACTATAGGACTGAGGGGGTTGAGGGGTGGGGTTGGGGGGTGGGGGGAATGTGATCATCTTAAGAACAGAATCTAGAATCCTGACCAGAATTCTTGGGACTCAGTAAGACAGTTGTTTTTCTGCTAGTCAGCCTTTACCCTTCGCCCAAGGAAGAAGAGTGGGCAAGAGAGGTTATTTTAAGTCACTGGGAATTGGGGGTTATATGCCTGTCAGACTGCCAGGCCCTGGGAGGTCCAAGCTTACCTGTGAGAAGCAGCCTTCTTTGGTGCAAATTCATATTCTTCTGGATACCAGCGTCTATACACGGTAAAAATGGAACTCTCAAAAGAAGCTGTCTCAAGCAGACCTTCTTCAGAATATTTATTTACTTATTTATTTACTTATTTTTGGGCAGTGTCTCATGTAACTCAGGCTGCCCTCCTGATTCTACTACTTTCACCTCCAGAGTGCTGGGATAATAACCATTATGCTTGGTTTAGGAGGTGCTAGAGCTCGAACCCAGGGCTTTGTGCATGCTAGGCAGGCACTCTACCACCCGGCATCCTCAGCCCCTTCAAGTTATATTAACATGGAAAAAAGGGATCTGGGATGTGACTCTCAAGTTGCTGTTCTGCCTGGGACTCCATTTTCTACCCTTTCCTCTCTTCACTCTTTTGAACAAGGTCATCAACGCAGAGGATTCCTCAAACTAGAGCATCAACTCAGCCCTCTCCAGGGTTTCTGTCCTCTCATTCCACTGCCTGCTAGATCACACCAGACACCCCTAATTCAACGCATCTGAAACCACACACCCTCTGCCCCATCCACAAGTCTCTTAGTCTCCGCTTTTTCTTTGAACAGTTACACCATCTCCTCTTCCCTCGCGCCTTCATCCCAGCTTTTAGTTTCATGCCCACCGGCCCTCTCAAATACTCTCTCTCCCTACCCCTCGGTTCTGCCTGATGGCCTCGCTCATTTTTCTGTTTCCAAGATGATGCAAAAGTCTCCTTTTCCCTTCCCACTTTTCTTGTGGCCTTCTAATCAGAGTGCTCTAATCTTTTATCGCCCATTCTTCTCTTAAAACTTTCTCAAAGGAATTACATGTCTTATTAGATAAAAACAAACCTCTTAAGCAGACATACAAGCTGTGTATAATTCAGCCTCCATCCCACCTCTGTCAGCCTCAAGCTCTGCATCTCAGCATTAACAAAAAAATCTGTAATTTATACATATATATATTTTTTGGGGGGGAGGCAGGGTCTCTTCTAGCTCAGAATGACTTCCTGATCATCCCAACTCTCATCTGCAGACAGCTGGGATTGTGGGATTGTAGGTGTGCATCACCACACCCAGGTGATGCAGTGCTGGGACTTCAACCCAAGGCTTTGCACAAACCAGGCAAACAGTCTACCTACCACCTGAGCTGCATCGAAAATCCCTTTCTATACATTTTCTTGTAGCCTCTGACTCCCTAACATCCTCCTGCCTCCGCCTATACTCAGGGATGCTCTCTCCTTATTTAAGTGAGGGAAACCTCCCCTCTTTAAATCTCAATCAAAAAGCTGCCTGCTAGGCCTCATGCTCCAGCCCTCCAAGGCATTCCTTCCCAGGCACCCTCACATTCTGCGTGCACATTCCTATCACACTAGTCACAGTTAATTCTTTTTTTTTTTTTTTTTTTTTTTCGTCTTTTTCGAGACAGGGTCTCCCTGTAGCCCCAGCTGTCCTGGAACTCACTCTGTAGACCAGGCTGGTCTTGAACTCACAAAGATCCACCTGTCTCTGCCTCCCAAGTGCTAGGGATTAAAGGCGTGCACCACCACGCCCGACTACACAGTTAATTCTTAAGGTGTTCTTTGCACCTCTATCAATTCACTAGACTCTGAGCTACATGAGAGTATCCCTCTCTATGTTCCCATACTGCCTGTCACAGAATCAGTGCTCAGTAAGTCCTCCAGATTAATGCAAGTTGCATGGGAGACTTTTGACATTTCCCCTGCAGTTTACCACCAAGGAGAACAGCCTGGACAAGCAAGGCTGGATGAGGAAGATACGCACCCAACTCAGCACCCTCAGGTCTAGGCAGTGGCTTCCCACAAGTTCTCAATTCAAAGATGCTACATGAGGCAATTGCACGGATCCTACTTGCAGCCCTTACCTGCACAGTTCTTTAACAGTGCTCACATCAATTATCCTATAATGAAGATGTTTCATGAACTGGGGCATGTATTTGTCAAGAAACTTCTTATCTGCATGAACTGAATTTCCTAGAAAGATACGAAGCACACTGTGTCTGTGTAGTTCTAGTAGACAACAGGATGTAAAAATACACAAATCATATTTGAAATGAAAATTTTTTTTAAAAAGTCAAACAGTCCCTAGAGGCATCTCTCAATATGTCCATCAAATCTGAGTAGGTTACAAGTAATGGATTTCCAAGGCTTTACTCAGTCTAGCTCACAATCATCTTGTCATCAGCCTCTCATAGGCAAAATGACCAATCTGTCATTCCATACACTTAAGAGTTTAAGTTTATTAATTTCCAAGTATGTACCAAATGTACAAGCTATCTCCCAGGACCACCAGATCCACACTACTAACACTAAAAATTTAACTGAATCATGTAAGTAGATAAGCCTTTATTTTACATTCCAGTTTTGACAAATCATATCCATATTCATGTTTCCATACAGCAATGTATATTTAAAACACTGGATTTTTAATGAGAATTTAAAATAGACATCAGCCACACTGGGTAGGGAGGGAGGACACATTTACACAATATATACTTTTATATGTAATGCCAAAATTTTTCTTTAAAGCGTTAGTCCACATCAACTTACATATGCAAATGCAAACAGACTGCCAAAGAACACACTTCTAACAAAGTCAATCCTTAAAAATCCTAGAACAGTTTCAAAGTCTCTTTAAAAAGTCAATGGATGGAGCCAGGCGTGGTGGCGCACGCCCTTAATCCTAGCACTCGGGAGGCAGAGGCAGGCAGATTTTTGTGAGTTCAAGGCCAGCTTGGTCTACAGAGTGAGTTCCAGGACAGCTGGGGCTACAGGGAGACCCTGTCTCGAAAAGACCAAAAAAAAAAACCAAAAAAAAGTCAATGATGGGGGGTGTGTGGATAAGAGCACAATTTTAGATTACAGACATCATAATCAAAAAAAAGGCAAGAGTCTTGACTGAATCTTGGTTCAAAAAAGAGACATTTTGGGGCATTTCAAATATAGGCTGGGTATTACAGATATTATTAAATGGCTTTAATTACTCCCAGTGTAATGACACTGTGTCACACAAGTAAACATCCTTTTTCTCAGGAAGTGCTTGATCCGGTTTTTCCGAATGCAATACTACAATACCTGCAATGTGTTTTCAAATGAACAAAAAAAGCAACAGTTTAAAAAAAAAATAGGGAAAACCACCTTGGCAAAGGTTAACAATGACCAAACCCAACTATTCTATTCTGTGCATTTCAAATTTTTCCATAATAAAAATATGGGAGAAATCTTTGCTGAGTTCATCTCCTTTTCTCAGGTCTCAGGTCAAGTTTCCAGATATTTTCCCTGACGTACAAGGAAACTTGAACACAAAGTAACACTTGTGCCTACTGTGGTGGCACACGCCTATAATCCCAGCACTCTGGAGGAAGAGGCAGGTGGATCTCTGTGAGTTCAAGGCCAGCCTGGTCTACATAGTGAGTGCCAGACCACCTGGGGCTACAGGGAGATCCTGTCTCAAAAAGACCAAAACCAAAACCAGAACAAAAAGTGAGATTTTTAATCCATCACAAAGTGAGACCTGTGAGTGGAGGACAGCACGGGCTTTGCTAGGCTTTCTGGGAGTGCAGTTTCTTGAACCACTACAACAAAGACTTTCTACAAAATATACATATATATATATGGCTTTTACCTGCAAGTGGACAGAGCCCCGGAGGAGTCTGCTGTCGTACAAAGGAGAGAAATTCATACTCTGCCTGCTGCAATGTAATTGTACTCTCCTTCACTGCCTTGGTAAGACCAGACTGCAAGAGAGAATCCCATCCCCCACCAGAAACACATGAAGTCAGTTTTCAAAGTATCTGGAAATGAAACTTCACTTCTAAAATGAGTAAATAAGATCATAGCTGGACTGGTTTTAGGGCTCAAGTTCCAAATGAAATTGCCATCTTTATACCAATGAGTCCAAGGACAGAACCTCTATTAACAGGAGAGCAGCACCCTCTTCTCTGAGGGCTGAGGTCTAACCTTATCCAAGTTGAGTAACACTTGACAATCCACAAAGCTTGGCGACAGACTGAATGTAGGAGAAAAAGGAGGACATTCAGGAGAAGGTGATCTCGAGAGGTCCCAGAGATGAAAAGTAAACAAGCAAGCATCTGCCCAGGCTTGCCAGTACATCTTCCTCTAACCCTTCTAGAATACCATCCACCAGTGGCACAGGATTCAGATGTGGGAGCAACCAGCTTGTTACCGATCCCCAAAGCAGCAATCTTGCTATTTGGTAATGTTACCTTCCCATGATGCTCCTTACACCAATCGGACATGCTGTCCAGCAACTCATCTGGCTGTTTGATAATCAGATTGGGACCCTGTAGAGGGGAAAAGCTGTTAGTCATCAAAAAACTTAACAGAGAGAAAAGGAGAACAAGAGAATGAGAGAGACAGAGAGAGACAGAGACACAGAGAGACAGAGACAGAGACAGAGAGACAAACACAGACACTAGAGCCCATAGGAAGACAACTTATGGGAGTCCTGGGGATAAACTCGGGTCATCAGGCCTGGCAACAAGTGCCTGTACCTGCTGACTCATTTCACTGGCCCAGAAAAGAAGCTACTTTCAGAGGTGAAGTTAAGCTGCTTACATGCTAACTATGTAACAGAGTAAGTTAGAGATAAAGGTATTTGGGGAAGTGCAAAAATGCCCTCATTCATTTTAGCAGTTTCTGATGGCAAAAGACACACGCCATACATCCCACCAGCAAACATTCACATCCCCAACACACCCCATCCGCCCCCACCACATACACACGTATGTGCAAACATACATACTCACACAGATACATAGACACACAGACACACACACACAGGTAAGGACCAAAATGCCCAAGACAGAACACACAGCTACCAAGACTTGACAAAGGCTCAGACTATTTTTTCATGGTAGTAAGAATGACTTTTATAAAGAGCGATTAAGAAAAAAAAAAGAGAGAGCAAGTAGTATGCTCTGCCAGGCAAAATCACTTGCAGTATAAATCTGACAACCTGAGTTTAATCCTCAGAACACAGCAGATGGGGACAGTCTCAAAGTTATCCTCTTACCATCACACATGAGCACACAAAGACACTTTTTAAAAAGAAATCAAAGATTACATGGGAGACCTGCAACACTCAAAGCTTAAAATATATAAGACTAGCCGGGCGTGGTGGTGCAAGCCTTTAATCCTAGCACTTGATAGGCAGAGGCAGACGGATCTTTGTGAGTTCAAGGCCAGCCTGGTCTACAGAGTGAGTTCCAGGACAGCCTGAGGCTCCAGGGACACGCTGTCACAAAAAGACAAAAAAAAA
>VZQC01000299.1:180598-195718 GCA_009823505.1 Rhizomys pruinosus
TCAACTTGACACACCTGGGTTGAGGGAGCCTCAATTGGGAAATTTGCTCCATTGGATTGGCCTGTGGCCACATCTGTGGTGTATTGTCTTGATTGTTGAGCAGTGACAGTATAAGAAGGCAGGCTGGGCATGAGCCAGAGAGCAAGCCAGGAGCAAGCTAGTGGACAGCATTCCTCCATGGCCTGTGCTTCAGCTCCTGCCTCCAGGTTCCTGCCTTGTGCTCCCTGAGTGATGAACTATGAACCAGGAGATGTAAGCTGAATAAACCCTTTCCTCCCCAAGTTGGTGTTGGTCAGAGTGTTTTGTCACAGCAATGGAAGACAAACTAGGACACTCTGCCTCCCAAGTGCTAGAATTAAAGGTATGCGCCACTACGCCCCGCCATTTATTTATTTTTAAAAAACTTTTAGGGGCTGGAGAGATGGCCTAGCAGTTAAGAGCACCGACTGCTCTTGCAGAAGACCTGGGTTCAATTCCCAGCACCCACATGGCAGCTGAGAACCATCTTTAACTCCAGTTCCAGGAGAATCCGACACCCTCTTCTGACCTACAAGGCACTGCATGACACAGGTGCATAAACCTATGTGCAGACAATACATTCATACACATAAAAAAATAAAAAAATTTTAAAGCTTTTTAAAAATGTTTATTTACATGCAGGCATGTATATCTGTGTAAATGTATATAGGTACTCTCAGAGGTTGGAGAGCATCAGATCCCCCAGAGCTAAGTTACAGGCAGATGTGAGGTGTTGTACATGGATGCTAAGAACCAAATTCAAAAGACCAATACATGCTCTTAACCACTGAGAGATCTTTCCAACCCTTAAATTAAATTTTATGGGGTTGTGGGGGGGGGGTGCACACAAGCCAGAGCATGCAGGTGGAGGTAAGAGGACAGTTTGTGGGAGTCAGTTCTTTCCTCCCACTCTGTGGGTTCCAGGGATCAAATCCAGGTCATCAGGCTTGGTGGCAAGTGCCTTTCCCAATAAGCCATCCTGCCAGTTCCACTTAATGAACCATGAGTCTATCAGAGAGCCTGACAAGTAAAGCAAAAGCATATCACTTTTGCTTCTCCTTCTTAAAAGACAAGGACAATAAGAAAGTCCATGTTTCCTCACCATATCTTAACAGAATAAAAAGAAATTACAGGAAAACTACTTGAACTCTCCAAGGAATTATGACTAATAAGGTGGTAAAAATGGCTTTCAGTTTACTGAAAGGAATGCAGATAAACAGTTTATATTCTATAAACTTAACACAGTTTATAGTCTTTAAATTTTATTTGTCTTAGCACTTGGGAGGCACAGGCAGGCAGATCTCTGTGAGTTCAAGGCCAGCCTGGTCTACATAGTGAGTTCCAGCCTAGTTGGGGCTAAAAGAAAAAAAAATTATTTGTCTTATGTGCAAGTATGTACGAACATGCACTCCGTGGAGCCTGTGCAGAGGTCAGAGGACAATTTGTAAAAGTCAGTTCTCTCCTTCCACCATGTGGTTCTCAGGACTCAAACTCAGGTCATCAGACTCGGCAGCAAAATGCCTTTACCTGCTGAGCTAGCTTGCTGGCCAGATCGGCTTACATTCTATAGCCAGTCTAGAACTGGATTACAATAAGCCTGCTCTCTAAAACTGAGTTTTAGCCATATAAGAAAACTGATGTTGGCAATCTCTATGCTGAAATTTAAAAAGTATGTTCTGATAGCACTTTTTTAAATTGAAGAATGGAAAAGACATATTCTAAATCTACTGATCTCTTCTAGCTCCCCCTTGGGCAAACTAAGGCATCCAAGAAAAGTTTTCAGAGCAGGATAATCCTACCAGCAAAAAATATTTTCCTCAGACTCACGAATGAGAATAAAACATATTATCCACACAACTGACATCCCCTAAGCAGTTTTTAACACCCTTATCCTCATCTGATTTAAGCCTATTAACAAATGCCCCATTCACGTACAGCTATGTAGACATACACCCAAATTTCCTCAGGGTATTTATAAACCAAATGATCCATGAAACTGTACTTCAAGTTATCAAGAGTCTAGAGGAAAAATACTTACTGTTTATCACCAGTAAGTTCCAAGTCATAGAAGAAAAAAACACAAGCAAACATAAAAATATGAATAAAAAAATTATACTAAGAAATGCGGTCTCAAGGCTGGAGATGGCTCAGCAGTTAAGAGCACTGACTGCTCTTGAAGAGGACAAAGGTTCGATTCCCAGCACCCATGTGGCAGCTAAGAAACCTTAGGGGCCAAACTAATCTTCTCTGCATTCTTTCAGTTCTATGTACTATGCAACCTTCCTTAACTCCAGTTCCAGGGGATCCAACATCTTCTTCTGACCTCTGCGAGCCTTACCTGACATGAGTGCACTTACATACATACAGGAAATAAAGTCATACACATAAAATAAAAAATAATATAAAATTCTTTTTCAAAAAAAGAAATACAGTCCTGATGCCTGGAGTGGTAGCACACACCTTTAATCCCAGCACTTGGGAGGCAGAGAAAGACAGATGTCTGTGAGATGAAAGCCAGACTGATCTACATAACAAGTTCCAGCTGGGGCTATAGAGAAACCCTGTCTCAAAAAAAAAAAAAAAAAAGGCTCATGATACTATACTACATGAAGAATGAAGACAGCAATTCATCTACACATGCCTACTTTTTATTTTATTTTATTTTTTGAGACAGGGTCTCACTATGTTGCACTGGCTGGCCTGGAACTTGCCAGGTAGACTAGGCTGGCCTCCAACTAATTATGAGTAAAGAACTAAACTAAACTAAAAAAACTAAACTAACTAAAGAACTAGTTAGGACTAAAGGTGTGTACCACCCACATCTGGCTATAAATCCCTTCTTACCTCTTCTGCCTAGTCAAGAAATAAAAGGAAGTCCTGGCTACAGACTTAAGAAATGTCTCAGCCGGACGTGGTGGCAAACGCCTTTAAGCCTAGCACTTGGGAGGTAGAGGCAAGTGGATCTCTGTGAGTTCAAGGCCAGCCTGGTCTACAGAGTGAGTTCCAGGCCAGCTGGGGCAACAGGGAGACCCTGCCTCAAAAAGACCCCCTCCCCCCCGAAAAGAAAAGAGAAGAGAAAAAAGAAATGAAATGTCTCTAGCTCCGGTAACACATCAAATCTAGCCTTTGGGAATTTAACAAGACGTTCTTTTCCCAAAACATTCCTATTTTGTCCATAGTTTTTGAGGTTTTGTTTTGTTTTTTTTTGCCTTTTTGAGACAGGGTCTCCCTGTAGGCCCAGCTGGAACTGACAGCCCACCCGCTGCCTCTGCCTCCAGAGTGGTGGGATTAAAGTTGTGAGCCACCATACCTGGCTTGTTTTTGTTTGTTTTAAGTAACTTCAAATACTGCTGACAGTATAAAACAAACTAATTCAAGGTCAGGGATTTCATCTACCACTAGAGGTATCAACTATTAAGTGTATCCTGAGTTGCTGAAATGCAACAAGTTGTTTTGGCTTTGCTGACTCTTTAGTTGAAAGCAGCATGTAAAACATTTTATCATACCCGCCCAACATATCACTAAGACAGCACATCCAACAGAAGTCCTAAAATCACAACATAGACCTAGAAGAATAACATATCCTATTGAAAAGACAGCCAGCCCTCTGGAACAGGTTTCATATGCAAGGACTCAATCAACTCAGACTTGAAAATAATCTGTCTGTAAGGAACAAGTATAGATTTCTTTCTTGTCATCCCCTAAGCAATACAGTGTTAACAGCTATTTACACAGCATTGATGTTGTACTGGGCAGTCTACAGGAAGCTCCACAATGAGGTAAGTTCCTCTAAAGGTAATTCAAAGAACATGGAAGGATCTGCACAGGTTATATGCAAATACTGAATCACTGTACATAAAGACTTAGGCACATGCAGATTTGGAGCCCTACGGAGAAGTCCTGGAGCCAATTCCCTATGGAGTGGCCAAGGAATGACATATATGAAATTAAGTCAAAGTTATGACATAAAGATTTAAAACTTGGGCAGAGGTCCCCAAACCTTACGGGACAACTGCTGGCTGTCCTATTGAGATTTAGAGTGTGTTAATAGGCTTCTCCAACAACCAGATGAGTGGGCTCAGCAGTCCCCAAAATCCCTTTGCCTAAAGGTCTTCATGTATAAAATGAGTTACTAACAGAATCCACCTAACCAGTGTGCCAGCTAAGGATACCTACATAGAAAGACCTCAGAGCCATTGCTAATACCCAGGAAGCTCCAAAAATGACAGAGTTTATGAATCTGGAAGTTTGGGGCAGGATTAATTGAAAATTAACAGGTTATGAGGTGGATTACCTTGGTTCTAGTACCAAGTGTACTGTGACCTAGTGTATTACATTGGACCTTAATCTCTGCAGTTTGCTCATTCTTTCTTCAATGAGATTGGAAGGAGCTATCTTTACATTCCTAACATCCTCCAAAGAGGATGACTGTATTTATAAAGTATCACCTACTTCAGCCAAAATGTTAAGATCCGAGTCAGTTATCAGACAGGCCATCTCAATAATCTGGTCCTTTTCAATGTCCAATCCTGTCATCTGCAATAAAGATAAACATATAACACAAAAAGCCATCTTTTTAGCTCTTTTACCCAAGTTTATTTAACAGAGATTCCTCCATGCATACTCAGTCCACATTCTATAAGCAGAAGAAATGCTTCTTAGGCAAATCCTCGGAGTACTAAATACTAAGCACTCAAGTACTGCTACAAACATTTTACCACGGGCTTACTATTGTCAAACACTGTGATTCTCCCCTGGAAGATGCAAAGCAAGCAGAATCAAGACAGCACTCCATACTGGAAAAGTGAGCTCACTACATCCCTGTAATGGACAAAGTTTTCCTATTTATTACACCATCTGATCTTCATCACACTAGAAAAGTTAAGTATTAGCCTCATTTTATAAGGAGAAAACTGAGAGGCTCACAGAACTTCCGAGGCATTGGTTATGAGTACGTTAAAACTAAAAGAATCATAACTGGGTTCTGTTCCCACAGCGACTTTGAGTTGAGTCGTCGACTGGGGCCTCAATTTTCTCTTTTATGGAATGAGGGGTAAGGCTTAGTCATCTCCTGAGTCCCAGCTAGCTTGAGCAACCTAGTCTTTTAAGGCTCTGGGGGTTAAGGGGAAGCAGAGCCGCTGTCCCCACCCCCACCCTGGATCCGGAGCCCAGAGGCACCGGCGTCGGGCAAGTCCACATCTGGGTGGAGGTCCAGGCTGGAGACATACACAAGGAGGGCACCTCCCAGATGGAGAGGACCCACGGTCCCGCACCACCCGCGACCCCGCAGGACTCCTGCCTCGGGGTTCACCTGCCGCACCCGAGCCCAGACCCCCCTGCCGCCTCCCGGAACAGCTCGGTCCTTCGGTCCCGGACACGCGCGAATCCGCGCTCGCCTCCCCGCACCCCGCGCCGCCCTCTCTCACCTCCAGGTCCACCCAGACCATCCGCTGAGCCATGCTCTCCCCTGCCGCCATGGTTGCGCCACCTTCGCGGACACCTCGCGCCTCGAACTGCCCACGCCTCCCACCCACACCCCGCAACAGCCTGGAGCCCCGGGATACGCCTAGCATCACCCGGCACGAGCCAACACGGCCCCAGCCCCGCCGGCCCGGCGCGCGCATGCGCCACAGTCGCTAAACGTCGCAAACCCGCGGGGAGGTGCCGGGAGAAAACTACAAGCCCCGCCATGCCCTACGCCAGTTCGCCATCCGTAGCCATGTTCTGTCGCCGAAAGGTCTGATGGGAGTGGAAGTCCTGAAGCCAGCCTGCGGTTCCCCTCCCCGCCACGTGTTTTTCACATATTGCTGGACTGACTAGCTTGTTTTTTCACAGCTAAGTTTATCTGTTTCTAGAAGTTATCACTCCTGACTTTTTATTAGCTCTGAGCCAAAGAGTTGAAAAAGTAGTTTTATTTCTCTCTGTCGAAAAATATCTGTTTAAGGATTTTTCTAAGTATTTTTACTTAGTTTCTCCCCCCCCCCCTTTTTTTTTAACTTACCTGCCCCTCCCTTCCACGTATTGAGTGTATTTCTTATTTACTTGGAATCCTACAGTGACGTGCTGTTTTGACCTTAAGGCCATTCACTATCATTATTTAGAGGTCCTTAAATGGGATCTTGTTTGAGCGATCACTTCGCATGTATCAGGTGCTCTATAAATGTGCCTTTTTCTTGGTTGGCAGATGCCTTGTCCCATATTTCAGGATGCGGGGACCTGGGCTATGTTTTCGGTTGTTAGATCCTACCCTGCTCCACCTTTAAAAAACTTCTCAAAGTTAAACCATGTCCTCGTATAATTTGTGCAGCAGACTAAATTAAAGCGAGCTGAAAGCGCTGTCATCCACTTTGCCTTTGATGGGTCTTTAACCTCCCTCCATAGCTGTAGTTTCCATCAGTTTCAGTGGTCGTAGCCAGCGTCCGGATCCTTTACATTTTAGCTATTCCGAAGCAAACAAAGTTGCAAAGAGCAACTTTGTCACAAATGTGCTCAGCTTTGAATTACATCCTCTGTATCTTTCTGAAAGACACTGGCTGTATTACCAGTAATTACAGAGCTTGTGGTCCATGGCATAGTGATTCCTACCTGGTGAGCTGGTTTGGTGAGACAGACTTGGTTGCCTAATCAGCGCTTTCAGGATATTGCAGTGTGCTACTCAGCCAAGACCAGAGAAACTGGAGGATCATCAAAAACGTGTGCAGATTATATGTATACTTTCACTGTGGAGTATAGTGCCTAATGAATCATGTTTTTAATTTACAATGATTTGTAATTTGCTTTATAAGAAATGCTCTCAGGCTGGAGAGATGGCTCAGCGGTTAAGAGCACCGACTGCTCTTGCAGAAGACCTGGGTTCAATTCCCAGTACCCACATGGCCGCTGAGAACTCCATCTTTAACTCCGTTTCCAGGGAAATCCGACACCCTCTTCTGACCTCCGCGGCATTGCAGACACAGGTGCACAAACCTGCATGCAGACAGTACATTCATACACATAAAAAAAAAAAGGGGGGGGGCTGGGATAGATGGCCTAGCGTTAAGAGCGCCGGACTGCTCTGCAGAGGACCCGGGTCGATCCCAGCACCCCCACATGGCGCCCAAGAACTGTCTGTAACTCCATTCCAGGAGAAACTCCAGTTCCAGGGGAATCCAGGGACCCTCTTCTGAACCTCCGCGGCATTGCACGACAGGGTGCACAGATTGCATTGCAGACAGCACATTCATACTCATAAATTTACATTAAAAAATAACAAAAAAAAAATTTAAAAAAAAAAAAAAAAGAAAGAAAAAAAAAAAAGCAGAAAAAGAAAGGAATGCTTTCATTTCTTTACTTGTTTTTCTTTCTTAGTTTAAACTTGGTTCATAGGAAGGAGAATTCAGTGAAGTCTAGAAACTTTACTGGCTGGGTTTATTATCCATCTAAAATACTATTTCTTTACATTTTGTTTTCCATTTTTTTGCGTTGGCACAATAGGCATGACAGAATGTATGACTGCGGGGGGGTGCCTAGGCTGTGGGAAGGTGCCAATGGAGAAGGAGTTATAAAGGTGATTAAGACTGAGATGTTATGTATGAAATAAACAAAAGTTAAATTTAAAAAAAGAGAGAGAGAAAGCTAACTGGGCACAGGTATTCATCACTCTCTACTTCCTGACTTGTGGGCGCCATCTGCTCAGCTCCCTCTCTTACCACCATGCTGGACTGTGTGCCCTCAAACTGTGAGTCGCAATAAGCCCTGCCTCCTTTGAGCTTCTTCTCATCCTGTATTTTGTCCTCAGCAATGACAAAAGCAGCTAACATGACTTGTAAGAGTTATCCTTAGTCAGGCATGGTAGTGCACATCTTTAATCCAGCACGCCAGCCTCAGGAGGCATAGGCAGGCGGAATCTTGCTGATCTAAGCACCCATGGTCCTATCGACGCAAGTTCCGGGCAGCTGGGGCTACAGGGAAGACCTTGTCCTCAAAAGCAAAAACACCAAAAAAAAAAACAAAAAAAAAAAAAAAAAAAAAAGAATTTATCCTGTTGATCTTTCCATGCTATCTCATTTGGAAAGCAGATGATAATTTTACCTTGTCAGCCTCCTGAATAGCTTCACTTTTTAAAAAAGTTTACCAATTAAAGAGACCCAACCAATGTGAACTCACACTTTACTAGAATCATTTACATCTGTTTTCCCTTTCTACCTATTATTATAGGATGCCAGTTTAGTACTCATGTTACGTAGGACTTCATGCAGCATAGTTGAATTTATCCTTCTTGTATTTATGCAACAAGGGCCTTGGCTAGTCTAATTTTCTTGTACTTAAAAGCACAGTGTAGGCCATACATCAGCAAAATTTTCCTATGACTATTTTTTCTTTGCAAGCCATGTAACTACTCATTTCCACCATAGTAGTGGGAAAGCAGCCACGGAGGACGTGGAGGGAATGGGCATGGCTGTTTCAGCACAACTTCATGTCTCACAACAGATGGTGTGCTACATTTCTTCAGAGGAGCAGAGCTGGTGAGCCCTGGTCTACATAGCCATAAGTACAGCATTCTTGTTGCATAGTGCTATAGTTTGGGTGAAGTGTCTCCTGAATACCCACTTATTAAAGGCTTGGTCACCAGCCTATTATACTGTGAGGAGGGGGTGGAACCTTTAGGAAGTAGAGCCTAGTGGAAGGAAGTTATAGAAATATCATGGAAAGAGATCTTGGGGTTCTAGTCCTCTCTGCTTTTCCTTCTTGGATATCATAAGGTGAGCAGTATTCTTTGCTCACTGTTCTCACCATGATGTACTGTGCTGCCACAGGCCCAGAACACTAGGACCATGCAACTATGGACTGAAATCTCTCAAATAGCGAGACAAACTTCCTTAAAAAGAAAAAAAATTGTATCTTGAAAAGCAGGACTTAGTAGCACACGCCTTTGATCCCAGAACTGGGGAGGCAGAAGCAGGCAGATCTCTGTGAGTTTGAGGTCAGCCTGTGAGTTCCAGGCCAGCCAGGGCTACATGGTGAGATCCTATTTCAAAAAACATGAAACAAAAAAAATCTTACATCTGGAGAAATGGCTTAGCAGTTAAAAGCATTTGCTGCTCTGTCAGAGGACCTGAGATCAGTTTCTAACATCTATGTTGGCCAGCTATAACAGCAGCAGGAGTTACCATGCCTTCTGTGGCTGACAGCACGTACACACACAGACACACATACATACATAACATTAAAAAAATAAATATTTTCTAAAATTTCATCTTTCATGGTGGTATTTATATTTAACATCCTGGAAAGCCAACCAGTGTTTTGGTTGGTTGGTTGGTTTTTGTTTACTGGCTTTTTGAGACAGGACCTCCCTGTAGTCCCAGCTGTCCTTGAACTCGCTGCCTGCTTCTGCCTCCTGATGGATGGGATTAAAGGCACATCCCAGGCTGGGCTTGGTGGCACACGCCTTTAATCCCAGCACTCTGGAGGTAGAGGCAGGCAGATCTCTGTGAGTCTAAGGCTAGCCTGGTCTACATTGAGTTAATTATAGCTATGTAACTAGGCCAGCCTGGGCAGTATGAAGCCCTGTCTCAAAAACTTAACAAGGAAAAATTATATGTGGACTTCCTGGACACCTTCATGTTTATTCAAATGTAGTAATGTGCTTTTGTTATAGTGATAAATATAAATTTTAGTGTTGTTACCATTATTTCATCATTTTCCAAAAAGTTCAAAGAAACTATGAAATAAAAATTGGTAAAGGAAAGTGGGTTAGGATTTATCTATACTTTGGCCAAACTGGGAGGTGGGTAGGGTGCTAATGCCCCTCCTTCTCCTTATACCCATTTTAGAATTTGCAGAAAGCCAATGACATGTGAAATTATCTGTGAGACAGGTTAACCAGTCCTTTCCTGGAGGGAATGGGACCTGTCACATCCACTGTCTCTGTTTTCTGTTACAAAAACAGTTTGAGTTTGTTTTGTTGGATGTTGGGCTTATTTGTTTGTTTATAACAGAGTCTCATTCTGTAGCCCAGGCTGGCCTCAAATTTATGGTAATCTGCACCATGCTTGGTTCCAGAGAGTTTTTGGTTCTAGTGCCAGTGCAGGAAGATGGTATCATCAGGTCCCTGCCCTTTCCAAGGGTTCAAGCGGACAGTGGAGTGGTGGAGGTGGGAAAATGAGGGCCAGGCGAAAGCTTGAAGAAAACAAAGTGTGCATGAGAAAACTACTTGGACCCCACCCCTAGGCTAAGGCATTACTAGCAGTTGATGGCTCCTGGGGAAGAATCAGTCATTTTTCTTTAGGAGTGTGGCCACTGGTAAACTCCCCATGTACCATGGATGACCCCAACCCTGTGCACATGTGGGCGGCCCATGCATTAACTGGACTCAGTGGGTTAAAAATAAATAATAAATAAATACAAATTTGGAAGAGTGATGCTAGGGAGGGTCATTGGGGAACTTAGAAGCCAGTGTGAGGGGTTAATATAATCAATCACATTGTATATGTGTATGACTTTTGGGGGGTCTCCCTGTAGCCCCAGCTGTCCTGGAACTCGCTCTGTAGACCAGGCTGGCTTTGAACTCACAAAGATCTGCCCGCCTCTGCCTCCCGAGTGCTAGGATTAAAGGCTTGTGCCACCACGCTCGGCTTATATGACATTTTTAAGGATTAAATAAAAATAAGAACCCTTTTTGCAGTGCTGAACATTGAATCAAGAACCTCATGCATGGGAGATAATCGCGCTGCTGCTGAGCTATATCCCTAATATCCCAGCCTGGACACCACACCCCACTCTTCCATATTCTTATGTGACTCAGGTTGGCCCTCAGATTTGATATGTAGCTTCCACATGGTAGAAAGAAAGAACGGATTCCCACAAGTTTCTCTCTGACCTCTTCATGTGCAACATGGATGGTACACATGCAATAAGTAAGTAGTTGACTGATAGATAGATCATAGACAGTTAGATAGCTAGATTTGATAGATGATGATAGGTAGATGATAGAGATAGATATATAGTAGAGATAGATGATAGAGATAGATAGATAAATGATAGGGATAGATAGGTAGATAATAGATGATAGAATGTCATTAAAAAATACTCCGAACTGTTTTTGTCAATTAGCATCAAGAGCCAGGTAACAACTGTCCCTAGCTCCAGTTCCAGGGGCTCCAATGCCCTCTGTTCTGGCCTCTACAGACATTGCATGTATGAATGTACTCACAGGCATACAGACAGATTACTCATACATGTAAAAATTTTAAAAAGAATTTTAAAAAGAGAGCACAGTGCCCACAAGCCAGGTATGGGGCACAGACCTGTGATCCCAGGACTCAGGATTCTGAGGCAGGAAGATTTTGAGTTTGAACCAACCTGGACTACATAGTAAGAACTGTCTCAAAAAAAAAGGAAAGAAGAAGGAAGGAAGGAAGGAAGGAAGGAAGGAAGGAAGGAAGGAAGGAAGGAAGGAAGGAAGGAGGGAAGGAAGGAAGGAAATATGGAAAGAAGAAAGAGCTTAAAAATTCATGTCATCTAAAATTACAATTTTACCATGATCTTGCTCTGCTTCCCCACTGATCCCAGGTCCTTTCGAGCTCTGTTGGATGAATTCAGATGATCACAGAACACAGGGTAGAGTTGCCCAATATGGTACTTTATTACAGAATGATATGAGACACTGTAATGCTGTTAATTGCCAAGTTGACAGGATCTGTGTGCTAGGTACTTTTTGTCAACTTGACACAAACTAGACTCACATGGAAAGAGGAAACTTCAACTGAAGAATTTCCCAGATCAGACTGGCTTGTGGCTATGCCTGTGGGGCATTTTTCTTAATTGCTAGTTGATGAAGGATGGCCCAGCCCACTGTAGGCAATACCATCCCTAGGCAGGTAGCTTAAGCAGAGCGTGGTGGCGCACGCCTTTAATCCCAGCACTTGGGAGGCAGTGGCAGGCAGATCTGTGTGACTTCAAGGACAGCCTGGTCTACAGAGTGAGTTCCAGGCCAGTTGGGACTTAAAGGAAGAGCCTGTCTCAAAAAGACCAAAACCAACCAACCAAACAAACAAACAAACAAACAAATGAACTTAGCCAAGCAAGCCAGGGAAAGCAAGTCAGTAAACTGATCAAGTTAATCAAGGTGGGAAGACCACATTAAAAGTGAGTCGCAAGCCGGGCATGGTGGCGCACGCCTTTAATCCTAGCACTTGGGAGGCAGAGGCAGGCAGATCTTTGTGAGTTCAAGGCCAGCCTGGTCTACATAGTGAGTTCCAGGACAGCTGGGGCTACAGGGAGACCTTGTCTCAAAAACATCAAAAATAAAATAAAATAAAATATAAAATAAAATAAAAGTGAGTCGCGCCAGATGCACAGTGGGTAAGAGCATTTGCTGCTGTTCCAGATGACCCGAGTTTGGTTACCAGCCCCCACATGGTGGCTAACAACCATCCATAACTCCAGCTCTTGGGGATCTGATACCCTTTTCTGTTCTCTGGGGCATTGCACAACCTTGTCTCCCTGTAGTCCTAGCTAGCCTGGAACTTACTATGTAGACCAGGCTGGCTTCCTTCTTTTTTTCCCAATATTTTATTTTTATTTTTTAACAATAAGTAAAAAGTTATGAGTGCAAGCATCCTTCATGTAAAACCAATTTGCAAGCAGCTATGCCCAAACCCACACAGCCATGTCCCACCATCCAGCTGGTAGGGCTTATATGTAAAATCATGTTGATCAAATAAGTATCCAGATTATGTTGCTGGTTTCACCATTCACCCCATCGCAGCCCTTACATTCTCCCATGCCCCCTCTTCCACAGATTGTTCTCTGGCTTAGAAAAGGGGTACTGGTGGACGAGAAGCAAAACAGTCTACTTTCTCTGGAGATGTCATTGGGCTCTGATCAGTTCTGGCTGTTTCCTTTCGTGGGTTGACAGTTTGTCCCAGGTAACCTTTCAATCCTACTAATGAAGCACAAGCAATTAGATATATAGGTATTTAAACAGTACTAATTATTATGGTAGGTTACTTTGGTATAGACACAGATGTTTGGATGGTATGCTAATCCATGAATTATATTTTTTCCATAAAAGATGACAAGGTCTTACTGTGCTTTATAACTTCTCCTAACCACTAGAGGATGTAAGCTTGTGGCATCAGCCATGAATTATGCCTCCAAGGAGAGAGCTATAGCCAATTAGATTTGGGATATACAGACATGTGGGCTGGCCACTGCTGCACAGTATTTCCAGGCAGGTGAGGTGTTAGCTGATGCTGATGGAGAAGTCTTGCTTGAACTCAAGGAGACCAATATTGCTTTATTGGTTTAGTGGCCTTGGTATCACTCTCTGGCATTCCAGAAACCAACTGTACACTTGCAAGTGTGGTCTCAATACATCTTTCCCCTGCTTGCATCAGTCTTCCACACGCAGGGCCTTACCACCTCTCTTCTTGCAGGTATCCCAGTTCAGGCAAGAAGCCTTTACCTTTTTGGGGGGGCTTGGATTCCCTGGCCAACATCTCCTTGGAGAAATAATCCATTGCTGATTCAGAGCTCTCCTGTATTATTATATTTTTGCTTAAATGCACAGCTTAAAAGACTTTAGTATTATATTTGGCTCTGAATAGAGAATAATCCTTTTTCACATTTCCTATGTCTATTAGTCAATTAAAGAAAGTAGTTATACCGGTTTTGTAGGAGAGTACCTCTGTAACAGTTGGCTCTAAGTTACAGTTAGAGAATGACTTCATTACCATCATGTATATCTTTGTTCTATGAAAGGAGGAGGTAAGAAAGGTCTCTCATATAAACTTTGTGGCTCTAGAAGGTAAGGTTCATTAGGATCATTATAAACAGATTGTTACAATTAGGATCCACAGAGAGTTTGATGTCTGTAGCAGTCTGAGGCTTTTTTCCTTTTTAATGCTTAGATGGGCCAACTTCTTCTGCTATATTTCTTGGTATATCCTGCACCAATGCAAAGCTGTATCTTTTCTTTCTCAGCCATTAAGTTAGTGAAGTTTTGACCTGTGGGAACATACAAATCTTTTCCCATAGTTAGTTTTTTTAATTATTTAAATAAAAAAATTGACAAAAAGTTTTAATAGATAACTGTATTCCCCTCCCCTTTTTTATTTATGGTTTTTTTTTTGACCATGAGTATCAAAAAGGCAGTTGTAGTATACAACCTATAGGCAGGACTCAAGGTGTAAATTTCATTAAATTTACCCAAGCTGTTTTGGGTGACTGTATGTTTTTAATTGGGAAGCATTAATTCTTAATTCCTTAAGTTAAATTATCCTACAGTAAAAGAGAATAAAGATGATACTGTTAACACAGAAATTATAGAGAACGATTGTATATGTTAATCCCAAGGTTATTGTTATACAGATTTTAAGTAGAACAAATGTGGAACAATTTATATTTCCACTTAGATGTATTAGTTTTTATTAAAACCTTTAAACCAATGTTGTTTAATATAGATATTTTTACTTTTACTGAGTCTAAAATACCATGTAGTTTGTAGATAGAGTTTGGGCAAAATTGGATACTTGTTAAACTCACATCAATTAATATAATATTAATCAAATATAGACCCATGTTCCTCTCCCACCTCCCACCCCTCCCAGTTTCACCATTTTCAGTCAGTTTTTGATGCAGTCTTTCTGTTGTTGTTCTTTCCAATATGCATCCCTCCCCACAAGAAGTATTTATAACGTGTTATTGAGCTAGCATCCACAGTGAGGGTACCATTTGTTGTTTGTTTTTCTGGGACTGTGTTTACTTCACTTAACATAATATCTTCTAGTTCCATCCATTTACCTGCAAGTTCATGATGTTATCTTTCTTTACTGCTACACGAACTCCATTGTGTCATGTACCATATTTTCTATCCACTCGTCAGTTGAGGGGCATTTGGGTTGGTTCCGCTTTTTGCTATTTGTGAACAAGAGCTGCCATAATATAGCTGTGCATGTATTTTCTGCAGTAAGATGCGTCTTGTGGGTATATAACCCAGGAGTGCTATGGCTGGGTCAAATGGCAAGCTCATTTTGAGTCTTCCAAGGGTTCTCCACACTGCTTTCCATAGTGGCTGTACAAGTTTCTCCACCAGCAATGGATGAGTGTTCCCCTTTT
>VZQC01000299.1:199494-240810 GCA_009823505.1 Rhizomys pruinosus
TTTGGTTAACTGGGCTAGAGGTCTGTCTATCTTGTTTATTCTCTCAAAGAACCAACTTTTGGTTCATTGATTTTTTGTATAGTTTTTTGTTTTTATTTTCATTGTTTTCTGCTTGATTTTTTGTTATGCTTCTTGTCTGTGCATTTAGTCCATTTGTTGTTGTCTCTCAAGTATTTTTAGCTGCAGTGTTAGATCGTTCACTTGTGCTCTTTCTGGGTTTTTTTTGATGTAGGCACTTAGGGCTATAAACTTCCCTCTTAGAACTGCTTTTAACGTGTCCCATAGGTTTTGTGTTGTTATTATCATTGTCATTCAGTTCCCGGAATGTTTTTATTTCTTCTTATTTCTTCCTTGACCCATTCATTATTCCGGAGAGTGTTTTTAGTCTCCATGTGTTCTTGTGGTTGTAGGGCTTCCTGGTGTGATATTGAGTTTTATTGCACTGTGGTCTGATAGAAGCATGAGATTATTTCAATCTTTTTGTATTTGTTGAGTTTTTTCCTGTTGCCCAGTATATGGTCTATTTTGGAGAATGTTCTGTGGGGTGGAGTAGGACAGTGTATTCTCTGGTGTTTGGGTGAATATTCAGTAGATGTCTGTGAGTCCTTTGGTGTATTATATCATTCAGTTTCAGATGTCTTCTGTTTATCCTTTGTCCTGTTGATCTGTCTAAAGGACTTAGTTGGGTATTGACTTTTCCCCTACTGTTAGTGTACTGGGGTTAATCGTGCCTTGAGATCCTGAAGATTGTCTTTTAAAGTTTGGTGCACAGAAGTTTGTGCATTATATTCATGATTGTGAGATCTTTCATCACCAATTATTGCCACAGACCAACCCAGCTGGATTTTCTCCACCTGCAGGGTAATCAGGACCTTGATGTACAGAGGGCACAGGTTAGGCGAAATAATGGACAGACACCAGAGAGAGTTTTTGAATCTAGTGTGTCTTTACTGAGATCAAGTATCAAGTTTTTATATCACAAAGCAGAAAAAGCGGCTGGGAAGGCAGGCTGAGGAGGCAGGCAGGTTGGTGATTTGCACCTCCCCAGAACAAAAGGCTTATTGCAAAGGAATTCCACCTGGATTTACAAGGACAGCAAGTCAGATAAAGTTTACACATTAATGGAAGTTTACACGCAGTATACTGCTTACACTGTCTTGGCAGGGGAGATAAGCAATACAACAGCAGTCTTAAAATCACAGCCAAAAACAGTTTTTGTTTCTTTTAAAGTCCAATTTGATGTTTCTCATCCTTCCTGGGGCTAGAATTTTTCCAAGGCCACTAGTTATCGCCGGGTTGTGATTCAAGCCAAAAGCCAGGGAAAGCCTCTAATTAGTCTGTTTTTCTTAAAGGAGAAAGCCCGCCTGTGCCTCTAACTGTTACACTTTAATATGTATATGTAACTAAACTTTATCTTACTAATTCTATTAGATGTAGCTTCCTGCTTAAAGGACCGAGTCTTTTTTTTAATTAATCTGGAAGAGAAACTTTTATTATTTGTAACTAACCATGATCTCATCAGTGTAATGTTATTAATATCTTTGTGGGGACTTCTAGGACAAAGGAGCCTTTAGAACTGTTTCTCTGTATGATTTTACTTAGGTTCATGAGGCTTCTGTTTGCCTGAATTGTTATTTAAACATGTTTAACTGTCCCTTGTCTGTGACTGAGGTTGTGCTGGGCTCAGGAAAGAGTCAAAAGACAGTGTACAAAGTCCAACACTCATAAAGCATAACAGCTTTGTAGTGCATCGTGATCTTGGAAGCTAAGGTCGAGTACTCTGCCAGGGACCACCAGGGAGCCTAGCCTCATGAGGCATGTATCTCCTCGTCTGTTATTATGACTTTCATCATTGCTCACACAGACGACACTGGAGTTGGTGTGGCAAATTATTCCTTTAATAAAGATGTAATGGCTCTCTTTGTCTCTTTTGGTTTCTTTTGCTTGACAGTCTGATATTTAAATAGCAACATTTCTTTTTTTTGTATTGCTTGGAATATTTTTTCATCTCTTCACTTTAAGTTGGTGCCTCATCCTTGAAATTGAGATGGGTTTCTTTAGACAGCATTATAGATGGATTTTGTTTTCCTAATCCATTCTCCCAGTCTATGCTTTGATTGGGGAGTTTAGTCTATTAATATTTAGGTTATAATTAAAGATGGATGTTGCTTCCTTTCACTTACTTACCATTTGTTATTTTCAGTCTTGATTCTTACTCCTAGGTTCACGCTTTTATTAGTTTCTTTTTCTAGTTGCTTTGGGATAATTGCTCCTCTTTTCTGTGCCCTTTTAAATTGCTTCAAGTATTTTCTAAAGAGTTGGTTTCTCTGGACTGTAGTCTTTCAACTCGTTTTATGTCATGGAAAGATTTTTCTCTTCCTTCATCACTATATTGACAATTTATTGCTAGTATAGTATGCTGGTTTTGGCATCCATAGTCCTTTTAATCAAAGGAAATGCTTTGCTCCAATGTTCTTCTTTGCTTTTCATGGTTTGTCCGAGAAGTCAGTTGTAATCATGATAGGCTTTCCCTTTTTAGTAGCACTTGTTTTCTTTTGCGCTTTCAGAATTTGTCTTTGTTTTGGGCATCTAACATTTTAACTTCATATGGCATGGGATTTCTTTTCTGATTGTCTATTTGGAGGTCTGTGTGCTTCTTGTCATTTGTTATGGGTTTGTCTATTTTTGGTTTGGGGAAATTTTCATCTATTATTCTGTTAAAGATCTGATCAATGCTATTCTCTTGAGATTCTTCTCCTTCCTCTATTCCTATGATGCAGAGGTTTGATCTTTTCATAGTGTCCCATATTTCCTGGTTGTTCCACTTTTGTGTATTTTTTAATTTTTCATAATCTTTATTTGAGCTTTTTAATTGCTCTGCGTTATCTTCCAGGTCTGATATTCTTTGTTCTGCTTCCTCCATTCTATTTCTGAGGCTTTTTCTTTTCCTTTCTTTTTTTTTTTTTTCCTTTCTTGATTGGATGAGTGTTCTATTTCCTTTTTAATTTCATCCTGTGATTTCTTTAGTATTTCCATTTCCTTTTTGAGCTTCTCAATCTCTTCTTGGTGCTCCTTACTTCGTTGGTTGGCTTCCTTTTTCAGTGTTTCTTCTTCCTTTGGGAGTTTGTTTTTTTCTCCCTCTAGTTCTTCCTGGAGTTTGTCAATCTCTTCCTTTAGTTCTTTCCAAAGTTTGTCATTGTATCACTCTATGTCCTTTTTGAGTTTCTCATTCTCTCTCCTTAGTTCTCTGACTTCTTCTTTTTTTTCTTTAATTTCTCTGCAGAGGTCTGCAATTATTCCTCTAAGATCTGTTTCTTGGGTCACCTCCTGGGGGATCCCACTGTAGCTATCTCCTACAGGGTTGGTAGAGCTTGGTGTGGAATTATCCTGCATGTTATCCCTTTGCTGTGTCCCTGGCATGATGGTTCCCCCCCCCCTTTTTTTTATTTGCCTGTGCCTGACTTAGCCTGCAACCTGGTACCTGTCTGGAGCAAGTTCCAGGCTTCTGTGCTTCAGGAACACCCTGCACAAAGACACAATGGCTCCGAACCAAACCCACCCGGCACCAGCTGCAAAGGTGAAGGGCGCCTCCACCCAGACAGCCACCCCCTACAAGGGTTTAGAGTTTAGACCCTTTTCCAGCAACCCAAGAGTCAATCTACCCTAAAATCTACCTGTCTGGAGTGAGTTCCGGGCTCCTGTGTTTCAGGAGCATCCTGCACAAAGACACAATGGCACTGAACCAAACCCACCCAGCCAGCTTCCTTCTTACAGAGATCTTCCTGCCTCTTCCTCCTGTGTACTGGGATCAAATGTATGTGCCACAAAATTTGGCTACTATTGACAAGTTTTTATACTATATATGATATAGCTGTATATTATATATTGAATATATATATTGAACACTGATCCACTTGCCTCCACTGCTTAATGCTGGAATACAGTGGAATACAGATAAGTAACCACTATGATGATTTATATTTTTTTGTCTTTTTCAAGACAGGGTCTCCCTGTAGCCCCAGGTATCCTGGAAATCACTCAGTAGACCAGGCTGGCCTTGAACTCACAAAGATCTGCCTGCCTCTGCCTCCCCAGTACTGGGATTAAAGGCATGCACCACCATGCCCATTTTCTTATATTTTTATATTTTAACTGTGATAAAATATACACAGCATAAAATTTATCATTTTATTCATGTTCAGTGTGCAGCATGGTCGAATTTACATCATTATTTACATACATACTGTTGTCAATGGTCAGGAGAAGAACAAATCTTTTATGTTTACCTTTTTTGTTTATCTTTTATGTTTACCTTTTATGTTTACCTTTTGTTTATCTTTTATGTTTACCTTTTGTTTATCTTTTATGTTTATCTTTTATGTTTACCTCACACACTGTAAAGCTATAAAGGTAGCAACCAAATTTGTTATCTTCTGAGACTCAAGTTTGGTTCCAAGCACCCACAGTAAGTGGCTCACAACCACCAAGATCCAATGCCCCCTTCTGGCTTCTGTGGGCACCTGCACCCACATTCACATACCCACACACAGACAAACAGACACACATACACATAATTAAAAATAAAATAAATCATAAAAAACTTGTCATCTTCAGAGTACACCTTTACAAAATGGACACCCTAAAGGTTTTTATGAAATATGAACTGCATTTTTATCTCCATTCAGTTTAATAAACACACATTGAATACTTATTCTATATCAAGCTCTCTGCTATAATGCTACTTTCCTGTGTATCTGAAGGCTCCTCAAAGGCCTGAGAGTTAAAGGCTTAGTCTTTTTTTGTTTTTTGTTTTTTGGTCTTTTTGAGAAAGGGTCTCCCAGTAGCCCCAGCTGTCCTAGAACTGTCTCTGTAGACCAGGCTGGCCTTGAACTCACAAAGATCCACCTGGCTCTACTTCCAGAGTCCTAGGATTAAAGGCCTGCACCACCATGCATGGCAAAGGCTTAGTCTTTCAAGGCACTGCAAGAGAGTTGAAACTTTAAAAGGTGGGACCTGATAACAGCCCTTCCAGTCATTGGTAATGAAATGGCAAAACTGACTCCATTTTCTCCTAGCTGACTTTTGCTCACCCTGCCCAGCCACTCCCTCTGCAGCCAGCCAGCCAGGGCAGCCCCATGCAGTTTCACACAGCACATTGTTTCTGCAATAATGGAAAACTTACAACTAGCCAGGCAGAATGTTCTCTCACCCAGCAACACCTGCGTCTCCATGGAGCCCATTGTTTCTGCAATTCTGAGAAAGTTGTTTTTCCTAACCAAAACTTATAAATTTTTTGTTAACTGAAAACTTCTTTGTTAATTGACCTAGCTTTGGTTTGGTATATTTGGTATAACTCTATGGTGATCTGATGTAACTATGGTTATTGGTTTTGCAACTGACATCATATAATTGCATCCTTAAGCTTTATAAACCCTGCTCTGTTTCTCCTCTGGTTCAAGGGTTCTTTTGGATGTTAGCCTCCTCTCAACCATTAGCCATTAAAGGACTCCTAACTCAACTATTGCTATGTGGTGTTGTGTGCTGCTAAGTATTAAAGAAACATGCCCTTGAAGAATGGAGTGATCACAACCCCTTCCCCTACTGTGTTTCACCTCAGCCATGAGGTGAGTGGCTTTGCTCCACTACCTATGCTGCCCTGCCACAGGCCAAAAGGCAAGGACTCCACCTGACCATGGACTGAAACTTCTAAAATGTAAGCCAAATAGACCTGTTTCTTCATGAGTTGATTCTGTCAGGGATTTTGTTACTCTAGTAAAAAACTTCCATACGTGCAATATACAAATACACTGATGATTTATTCATTACACAGACACTATAAGTCCTCAACATATTAAAGTGGTCTTATTCCTTCAAGGGAGAAAAGGTTTATGTTTGTTCACAGTTCAAGGGTCCAACCCATCCTGGCAGAGGAGCTTGAGGCAGCTTGCACCTGCCTTCAGGAAACCGAAAATGATGAATCTAAATTAGCTCTAATTTCTAAAATTAAGGTGCTTAATTTTGGATTTGCAATGTTTCTTTCATAGGTTAGGAAAAAGCATTAGTTTTCCCACCTGTGAAATGTATTATCTTGGGCTGGAGAAATGGCTCAGCAGTTAACAGCACTTACTGCTCTTTGAGAAGACCAGAATTCTGTTCTCAGCACCCATATATTGCAGCTCACGACTGCCTAGAACTCCAGTTCCAGGGGATCCTATGCCCTCTGGCCTCTGAGACCACCAACACCTATGTCTGCACATAAACTCACACAGGCTCACACACATACAGATAAAAATAAATGTTTTTAACTTGGGTTACTTCCTAGACAATTAAAACAGATTAGATAAATGCATTTTGGGGGGCTGGAGAGATGGCCTAGCGGTTAAGAGCGCCGACACTCTTGCAGAGGACCCGGGTTCGATCCCCAGCACCCACATGGCGGCCGAGAACCGTCTGAAACTCCAATTCCAGGAGAACTCCAGTTCTAGGGGAATCCGCCGCGGCATTGCACGTCACGGGTGCACAAACTTGCATGCAGACAATACATTCATACACATACAGAAATTAAAAAAAAAAAATTAAGTGCATTTTTGTCCTTTCCTCTGAGAGCTAAACTGCCCTCCTGTTTCTCAGCAAAGAAATATTAATGACATTTGAGAACATTATGCTTATTTGTTTTTTTTTATTTTTTATTTTATTTATTTCTGTATGTGTATGAATGTACTGTCTGCATGCAAGTTTGTGCACCCGTGTCGTGCAATGCCACGGAGGTCTGAAGAGGGTGTAGGATTCCCCTGGAACTGGAGTTCTCCTGGAATTGGAGTTTCAGACGGTTCTCGGCCGCCATGTGGGTGCTGGGGATCGAACCCGAGTCCTCTGTAAGAGCGGTCGGCGCTCTTAACAGCTAGGCCATCTCTTCAGCCCCGTGTTTTCTAAAGAAAGGTATAATGTACACTGATGTTAAAATAAATTGAGGTAATAACGCATGTTTTAATTATGTAATTTGCTGAAGGGGATGTTCTTTACCAGATACTTAAAAATCATATTCAAATAATTGCAATTTGAGACATGTGGGTTATACTGTTAAGTACAAAAGGAGGAATGAAAACATAAATATTGGAATTCTTTTTTTGTTTGTTTGTTTGTTTTTGTTTTGTTTTTTGTTATTTTTGAGACAGGGTCTCCCTTTTAGTCCCAACTGGCCTGGAGCTCACTCTGTAGACCAGGCTGGTCTTGAACTTACGGAGATCCACCTGCCTTTGCCTCCCCAGTGCTGGGATTAAAGGCGTATGCCACCACGCCTGAACACTGGAATGTCTCTTAAACTAACAAAGTGATCACTTATTGGGAAAAGGTAAGAACAAGCTAGAAGAGAGAATACTGAGTGTGAGACTTCTCAACATAAACTTTTTTTTTTAAATTTTTGAACCATGCAAGTATATCCTCTGTTCTAAGGAAGGAGAAGCTGTCAAAGCAACACAAATAAAATACTTTAAAAACTAAATATCAGGATGAGTGTGGTGGTACATGCCTTTGATCCCAGCACTGGGTAGGTTGAGGCAGGCAGATCTCTGTGAGTTCAAGACCAGTCTGGTGTATGTAGTGAGTTCCAGATGAACTGGGTCTACAAGGAGAACCTGTCTCATAAAGGAACCCACCCCTCAAAAAATTTGAATATCAGTATGTCTTTGCATTTAAAAAAAATCACTATTAACATAATGATTCTATCCAATTTTGCCTTTTGTTTATTCAAAATAAAACTATAACTGTAATAGTTGCATAAGTTGTTAGATCTCTGTCACCTTTTCTACTTTCATTGAGACAGAAAAATGTTGAGATTATAAAGCCAAACAATGAAGAACTTATATTTTGCATATTAGGGTTTGTGTGTGTGTGTGTGTGTGTGTGTGTGTGTTTGTGTGTGTGTAAGTCAAAGGACAGTTTTCCAGACTCCTCCATCTTGTTTAGAGGCGTGGTCTCCTTTGTTGTTTCTGCCTCACTATAGCCTCCAGGCTGGCTGACCTGCATGCTTTCAGGGAATTCTCCTGTCTCCTACACAAATGTGTACTTCCCAGCCCAGCTTTTAGAAGTGGATTTCTGGGGATCAGACTGAAGGTATTAGGCCTGTACAGTAAGCACGTTTACCTACTGAGCTATTTCGCTGGTCCACAATTTCCCATTTTACAGAAATAAGTAAAGAAATGGTGACACACACCTATATCCCAGCTCCCAGGGGGCAGAAGCAGGAGGATCAGGAGTTCAAGTTTATCTTTGGCTATTGAGAGAGTTCATGGCCAGCCTGGGTTATATGAGAGCCTGTCTCAAAGAATTAAAAAAAAAAAAAGAGTTCCAAATATGAAGCCATAAAATCAACTTTATCTGCCTTTATGCTGTCAAACGTAATTAAAGCACAGAAAATCAAAGCTTGATTTCTAGAATTAGACTGATTAGGTATGAATTGGACCCCACTCATTATACAATCTTGGGGAAGGTATCAACTTTCTCTTTTTTCAAACAGTTAAAAGTAGCTTATCATGCAGTAAAAGTTCAGTAAATGCTAGTTACTAAAAAAAAAGCATTCCCATTTACATTTTAATATACCAACACTGAAACTAAATATGAAAACAAGATTTTTATATTTGCTAACCAATATTTTGGTGATGGGAAAATTTTTAAATTAAGTATATCTATATGCTGTTCAGAAAATAGTATGGGGCCGGAGAGATGGCTCAGAGGTTAACAGCACTGCTCTTGCAGATGACAGGTTCAAATCCCAGCACCGACATGGTGGCTAACAACAGTCTGTAGCTCCTTTTCCAGGGGATCCTATGTACTTTTCTCTCCTCCAAGGGCATTGCATGACACAGGTGTACTTACATACACTCAGGCAATATACGCATAAAATAAAAATAAGTTTAAATCATTTTTTTTGTCTTTTTGATACAGGGTCTCCCTGTAGCCCCGGCTGTCCTGGAACTCACTGTGTAGACCAGGCTGGCCTTGAACTCACAAAGATCCACCTGCCTCTGCCTCCCAAGTGCTAGGATTAAAGGCGTGCACCACCACGCCCAGCCAAATAAATTTTAATAGTACAATAAAACATTTGTTTTAGCAAATTTGTGCTAGCAAGCATCAAAGCCTAGGAGAAAACAAATTTATTATTTATTATATTATTATGAAAGAAGGATACAATAAAGACAAATGCCCTATGAAAACAGCAAAACTTAGTTCATGATGAAATCTAAAGAATCACATCCATTTGCAAGCAGTTGTTAAGAAGTAACTCAAAGGAGAAAGGGATATTTTACTTGAGTTTTGTTTTATTTTTGACAAATAGTATACATATATGTGGTGCATTGTGATGTTTTGTTGTCTGTAACAATATTGAGTGGTCAAATAGGCATTAACATATCCATCATCGCTTTTACCTCAAATATATATTATTTCTTTATGACCAAAACACTTAAGAAATGCACATTAATATTAATTGTACTTATCATACTAAGCAAGAGATCAATACCACTAGTTCCTCTAATTAAGACTTTTTATCCTGTGATGGTTAGATTTAGAATCTTCTGGGAAGGGAATCTATTCAGGTTGGCCTATGGGAATATCTGTGGGGGATTATCTTGTTTATATTAATTGAGGTGGGCAGACTTGCTGACTAGGGAAGGCACCACTCCCTAGCAGGGGTCCTGGACTGTAAAGGAGTGGAGAAGCTGAGCTGAGCTCTAGCGTGCTTGCATTAATTCATTGCTTTCTGTTCTTAACTGTAGATGTCATGTGACTAGCTGCTTCAAGTTCCTGAGGCCTTGATTCCTATGATTGACTATAACCTGGAAACGTAGGCTAAAATAAACCCTTTCTTCAATTGTTTTTGTCTGGGTATTTTATTAAGGCAACAGGAAATGAAACTAAGATATCACCCTTGACTACCATCTTCCCCTTTTCCCTGTCAGCTACCCACCCCAACCTCTTGGAGTCGCACTGCTCTACTCTCTATTTCTGTAGGTTCAAATTTTTGAAATGAGAATATTTTATAAAAATATTTGTGTCACTTTAAAACCAAAAACAAAGAGACAGAGATAAAAGCATCGGAGGAGGTCTGTATACTAGCAATGGGAGAGAAGCGGTTGAGCTCAGGGATGACAAGCATGATGCTGGCAATGGCAGCTCTGCACTGTCAAGCTTAGCCAGGGTGGAATGCTGATTTCCAGAAGTCCCCTGCCCAGGTAGCTTCTATTTAGAGCCAGGAGTGAATAGTAAAGAAACCTGGCCTTTGCTCTTGACTCAGAAAGAAAGCCTGAATTACCGGACTTTCTCAAGTGATAAAGGTGCTTTCCTTGTCATCTTTACATGGTATGCCAGCCAGTCTCTGTCACATTTTTTAGCAGCAAACTTGAGACAGCAAGTGAAGTGGGAGTGGGGCAGAGGCATGAACTCTTCAAAGCCTGCCCCCCAGTGACATGCTTCCTCTAGCAAGGCCACACCTCCTAAAAGTTCCAGGACCTCGTCCAAGCAGCATCACCAGCTGGGGACCAAGCCTTCAAATACTTGAGCCTGTGGGAAGTATTTTTCATTCAAACCCCCACACTCATGTTAAAGGCCTCTAGACTAGCAGCTTAGTGATGCTGCTATATAAGAGTTCTGTTCTCTCTTTCCCCCTCTTAAACTCCCATCTGTGAATATAATAAACTCTCTAAAACTCATTCTCAGTGGGACCTGGGCTTGGCTCCTACCAACCACATGGTGGCCAACAGCCATCCGTGACTCCAGTTCCAGGGGAGCCCATGCCTTCTTCTGGCCTCTAAAGGTATTGGATGAAATGGGTGCACTTACATACATGCAAGCAAAACACTTATACACATAAAAATAAAAATTTTAAACCCTTACTTTCTGTAGTCTATGAATTTTGTTCTTCAAATTCATGAGACAAGAACCCAAAGCCACTGGCTTGGGGCAGCTTTGGTAGCTGGTGAGGTTTTGGGAATCGCTGAGAAAGGCTCCATCTTTCTCAAAAGACACTCCAATATTCTTATACCAACAAAATGTTATTGTTTGCATGTGACATGTCCTCCACAGGCTCATGTATTGGGACCCTTGATCCCATCTAATATCACTGTTAGGGGAAGCCATCAACCTTTAGAACATGGGGACTAGCTGGAGGAAACAGATCACTGGGAAGATGGGATGTCCATGGGAGAATATTGCCCGGGGCTCCTTCCTTATAGGAGAATCCAATTTGAGCTTAGGTATGTATACATGGGCTAGCCTTCCAGCCAGCACCTCCTAGAGGCACAAGTGAGACATGGGACCTCCCTGGCTACACCCACGAATTGGGATGTGATGATGCAAAGGTCTGGGATCGGCTCCTGGGAGGTGAGGTCACACTGTATCATCAGTTCATTTGAATAAAGCGCCATTCTGCATTTGGATTCATACCCTAATGTGTCTGTGTGCTATGCTTTCCCGTGTGTGTGTTCTACATGGCCCACCATGGACATAAATGGGCCGAACCACACTTCCTGATACAATAGTCATGATGGGAGTGAGCAGCTGGCATATGCTCCTGCCACCATGGAGCCATTCTGCCATGCCTTCTCCACACAACTTGAAGCCAGAATAAACCTTTCGCCTTTTTGGGGGGGGTCTTTTCGAGATAGGGTCTCCCTGTAGCCCCAGCTGTCCTGGAACTCTCTGTACACGAGGATGGCTTTGAACTCACAAAGATCCACCTGTCTCTGCCTCCCGAGTGCTAGGATTAAAGGCGAGCACCACCACGCCCAGCTTAAACCTTTCTCCTTTAAGTTGACTCTGTCAGACATTTCACCATAGCTACAAGAAAGGAAACTAAAACACTGGGTAAGTAGGTCATACCTTTCAGACTCTGGGAGAGAGAAGGGCAGTAGGCATCATGGCACCTCATATTCATTGATTAGTGTAGGTATTCAGCCCTTAATCTTCCGGCATCTGCCACATCTCCATCTTTTCTGAGTCCTGGGGTGAAGATCCGTACAGCTCTGTAGCTAAGAATAAGAGATGTAAGCTCCATTGGATATTTTTTTTGGTCGAGACAGGGTCTCCCTGTAGCCCCAGCTATCCCGGAACTCACTCTGTAGACCAAGCTGACCTTGAACTCACACAGATCTGCCTGCCTCTGCATCCCAAGTGCTGGGATTAAAGGCGTGGGCCACAACACCTGGCAACTCCATTGTTTGTTTTTGTTCCTTTTTTCTTTCTTTTTGAGGCAGAGTCTCCCTGTACCCCAGCTGTCCTGGAGCTTGCTCTGTAGACCAGGCTGGCCTTGAACTCACAGAGATCCGCCTGCCTCTACCTCCAGAGTGCTGGGATTAAAGGTGCGCACGCCACCACGGCTTTTCCTTTTTTTTTTTTTTTTTTTTTCTTTCTAGTTCCCTGCTTGGCTCTGCTATTCTTTAACTTTGCTTCTCAATGATGGTCTGGATGACTTATGGTGATTTTAGACCCAACACCAGATGCAGGCCAGCAGACGACTCCACCAGTAATCAGAATCACATACGGATACATCACCATAATAAATACATCTTTTCCACATCACTCTCAGTTTTGTTATCCTAATTTTATCTCAAAAGATACAGTTCATAGATTAAAAAATATATATTGGGAATTAAAAGAGGAACACCACAGGAATTAAGAGTATGACATTAGAGTTCTCATCCCTGGCTGCATATTTATTTTTAAAAATACTAGCACCAATACCCCTCTGAAAGAGCAGTAGTACTCTTTTACAATTTTTTTAAAAAATTATAGATTTTTGTTTGTGTTTTGCCTGCCATGTATGTAAGTGCATTCTGTCATGCAATGCCTGTGGAGGCCAGAAGACAGCATCGACCTCATTGACTGAGTACAGACAGTTGTTAGTCCCATGTCGATGGGAACTGAACCTGGCCTTGCCAGAGCAGCCAGTTCCTTAACCCTTAAGCCATCCCTCTCCAGCCCCTGGTATTATACAAAACTTTTAACTCCAAAGATCTTTTTTTTTTTTTTTTTTTGGTCTTTTCGAGACAGGGTCTCCCTGTAGTCCCAGCTGTCCTAGAACTCACTCTGTAGACCAGGCTGGCCTTGAACTCAAAAAGATCCGCCTGCCTCTGCCTCCCAAGTGCTAGGATTAAAGGCGTGCGCCACCACACCTGGCCTTCTGCAAAATATCTTAAGACTATTGGCCAGCAATATGGCTCATCAGGTAAAGGCATTTGTCATGCAAGCCTTGGGAACCTAGAGGAGAACCAGTTTCTGAAAGTTGTCCTCTGACTTCAACACATCACACAAAATATGTGAAACTTAAAACAACTAGACTCTCATGGAATATTTTTGGAGACACTCCCTTCTCCTGATCTATATGTAATTTTCAGAGGCTACCTTGCTGTTTACCAAGTGCAGATATTTCGATTTATTGTTTTAACTTGGCAAAAATGTATTCACTGCAAGTTCACTAACATCAACCCAAAAAAACACTGAGATTAATGATCCCCTTTGAACCAACATGAATTGGTCCAAACTAGATAAGCTGCGATAAACTAGTATTAATCATTGTTAATATCTACCAATCTACCTAATGTTTCCTTATAGACACCAAGAAATAACAGGCTTATTGAAAATAAACCCTATGAAACGGCTTAAGCAAAGTTTTTTTGTTGTTGTTTTTTTAATATATGTTCTCTCTATGCTAAGTGGGCGCACAGCTTTACTACCAAGACAGAGAACTGGTCATTTAGAAACAAAATGCGAGTGTGAACTCAGAACCAGGCACAGTGACTGCCTTAGTTTACAGTACTCTAAACTAATCCACAGGTCAATGACTACCTCCACATCAAGTTGCAAATTTACCAAACATGTTGTTAGGTGGACAATCTTTGAACACCAATAAAAGTATGAATTGATAAGAGCATGTTGCTAACGTATTGAATACCTCTGAGTTTAGTGATGCCAAAAAGACACATTCTCCTTTTTCATGTATTTAATATATTAAAAAGGAACACAGTATAAATGTTGTGGTACTAAAAAGGATCCAAATTTTTCAAGGACTTTTTATAGACAATTTAGCAATGGAAGAGAACCAGTATCTTGATACAATAAAGTTCTTTTAGACAAGATTTTTAAATTATAAAATCAGAAAATGTTAACATTTTTTCCAATGTTCATACACAAAACAGCAACTTGTACAATACACATTATAAAACATGTTCTTACACATATGTCCTGGCACTTTGACAATGTTAAATTTCTAGAATTTGAGTGACAGAGGCAGCATGTGAGGCTTGTGAATCCTTTAAGGGTATCTGCAGTAAAACAGTCCACCATTTTATCTGACTATGCATTGACATCTTTGTTCCTTTAGAAAGAGAATTTTCAGCAATACTGTCATTTTAATGTAAAAATATTCATGTAGAGATATTTAATTTCCTGAGTGACCAGCCACACATCGAATGTGATTTAGCAAAAGAATTCTAGTTTTTACCATCAAATAGTTTAGACTTGTGATATATGTTCAATTGTGGTAAAATCCAAATGAACCTATCATGGAATTTATAGTTCAAGTCTCTGAGTTGGGCAATATGATTTATCCCCAAATACAACCCATAAGCTTTCTCAAATAAAATGTGAACAAACTGGATCACTGAAGTTACACTTTTTGATTTATTAACAAAATGCAGACAGCCGTTTCAGACTACCAGCTGCATGTTTTCTACTACACATGCCAAAATGATTCATTAATGAGAAATTTCTTTCAATACAAAAGGATTGGCGATAATTAAAATACTTGTTTTATAATACAATTTATATAATTTGTCTTTCCTAAATGGTCTGAAATGATTAAGAATTGTGGCACTTTCTTTTGCATAAAACCCTTTCCTCTTCATAAACTCTTAGGTAAAAGGTTATTAATGTAATAAAGCTGGTACCACAATCCTTCTCATTTCTGTATGAAACTGTTACAGGTCTTATAAATTTTTTCAAAGAAAGGTAGAAAATTGTGAAGTTACTCTGTATGATTTTAAAAAATATCTCCAGCCAACTTAGTCAAAAGGCCTAAAATGGCCCTGTGAGACAATGTCCTTGGAACACTGGTCAGTGTCGAGATGCATGCCATTTTCCATCTCTGCTACTGTCTCGTCTGTTATCGTAGTCATGGCTGCAGCCATCATGATTTCTGTCTCCATAGAAGAAATCATCTCTGCCTCCTCTGTAATGGTAGTCAGACCCGTGATCAGAGTAACGCTGTTCCCGGCTATAGTGTCTGTCTGCTAGGTAGGGATGAGAATTCTGTCTCACTTTACGCTGTGAGGCTGGTGTATCTTGACGCCACTGGGAGCTGGAAGACTGGTTATAATTATGATTATGTGATTGAACTGATGGTGAAAATCCCAACTGATGATCCACATGTGGAGAATTAAATTTCGCACCATATGACATCTGTCTCAAAACACTGTTCATCTGAGGGAAGACAAAAATAAAGAAATGTTAACTGTCAGGACTTCTAGATCGCAAAGCCAATATATATTTAGTCATAGTTACCAGATACTAAAGGAAAATCAAAAACATCCTTGCCTAGATAAAACCTAAGTTAAACATAATTAAACGTATTCACATACAGTTTCTTTCCTTGAATGTAAAACTACAGATTCTTGCACATAAACACTGCTTGCCCCCAAGAAAACAAAGATCATTCACAATGACTAGAATATGAATCACTGTAACAAACATACAAAGAACTAGGCACTCAGTATCATGAGGACAGACTTCATGAAAATGGAATGTGATCTAACAGTTAAAAGAATGGGCAGGCTGGGCGTGGTGGCGCATGGCTTTAATCCTAGCACTCTGGAGGCAGAGGCAGGCGGATCTCTATAAGTTCAAGGCCAGCCTGGTCTACAGAGCAAGCTGCAGGCCAGCTGGGACTAAAGGGAGACCCTGTCTCAAAAAGACCAAATAAAAATAAATAAACAAACAAATAAATAAATAGGCTATATATCTTAGAAGCTGTTAGCTGAAGATAAAGCCAGTAGGGTTTACCAGAATCTGAAGATGGGGATGCCTAATAACTATAAAAGTTCTAGTTTATTTTTAAAAAACGGTTAAGTGGACCCGGGCGTGGTGGCGCACGTCTTTAATCCCAGCACTTGAGAGGCAGAGTCAGGCAGATCTCTGTGAGTTCAAGGCCAGCCTGGTCTATATAGCAAGTTCCAGGACAGCCAGAGCTACAGGGAGACCCTGTCCAAAAAGACCAAAAGAAAAAAAGAAAAGAAAAGAAAAAGGTTGCGTGTATAGGAAGGTTAAGAAAATTGAGTCATAAAAGTAGTTTGGAAATGGTGCTAAACAGTGGTGGGAAAACAAGAGACACAATAACTGGCTTGGCCATGGATATGGTCTGTTTATGAACACATTATTTTGCAGACTTGGAAAACACAGAAGCCTGAGGACGCCACAAGACTGATTTGGAAAAGAAGAAAAAGAAACAGGACACAGAAAATGAGTGGAGACAAAAACAGACGATAAAAAATAGCTGATTTGATTTTAGGCTGAAACTCAAAAAGAGGAGGAGCTGGTCTAGAACATACAAGTATAACTCCATAAAATTCATGCTAATCTACAACAACCATGACACAGAGGGCCACTTGTGGTGGGGCACACCTGTATTCCTAGCACGAAGGAGGCAGAGGCAGGGGGTTCTTTAGTTCAAGTCTAGCTGGAGCTACAGGGAGACCCTGTCTCAAGACCAAAAACAAACAAACAAACAAACCCCAGTTATCTGATACAATATGAACATTTTAACCAAAAGCAACTCAAACTGGAAAAAAAAAAAAAAATCGAAAAATCACAACAGCCTACCATTGCTTGTCTCTGGTAATTTTCTGGGGTGGAGAACGATCTCTGAACTGTCTGTGCCGATGGAGTCATGTTGTCCACAGTCCTTTCGTATCTGCTAGAAACAAAGAGTCCAGTAAAAGCTACTCATTCAATGAATACTAAATGCCAATTATGAGCAGGACACAGTTCTCAGTGATGACAATGATTAAGATAAGCATAGTTTCCATGTGTCGTATGACCAACAGACCCAGAGGAATGACAAGGCATTCTTAGGTCGGCTGATCAGGAATAGTTATTTTGGGAAATGGGACATATTTTTTTTGGTCTTTTTGAGACAGGGTCTCCCTGTGGCCCCAGCTGTCCTGGAACTCGCTCTGTAGACCAGGCTGGCCTTGAACTCACAAAGATCTGCCTGCCTCTGCCTCCCGAGTGCTAGGATTAAAGGCGTGCGCCATCACGCCTGGCAAGAATGGGACATTTAAAGTGAAAGGTGAGCAACAGGTTACTTAGACGGGAGAGGAGACTACACAGCCTATGGGCCAAATTCAGGTTTTATGAAAACACAGCAATGACTTTCATGTTTGTACTATGTATGTCTACTTTACTGCTATAATGACAGAGAAAAAGATGACATGGTCAGCAAATACATTAACTCTTTGAACTTTCACAGAAAAAAAAAAAGCATCAATTTCCAAGCTAATGCAATTGTTTGAACTGAGAACTGAAATGGAAAGGATTTTATCCCCTTGATATAAATTTTTCATTTTTTTTATTAATTTTATTTCTGTATGTGTATGAATGTACTGTCTGCATGCAAGTTTGTGCACCCGTGTCGTGCAATGCCGCAGAGGTCTGAAGAGGGTGTCGGATTCCCCTGGAACTGGAGTTCTCCTGGAATTGGAGTTTCAGACGGTTCTCAGCCACCATGTGGGTGCTGGGGATCGAATCCCGGTCCTCTGCAAGAGCGGTTGGCGCTCTTAACCGCTAGGCCATCTCTCCAGCCCAAATTTTTCATTTTTTGATTTGGTCAATGAGGTCGCTATTACTGAGACCTGAAAGACCAGAGCTTAGAGGACAAATAACCAATTGATCTGTCATCTTTGCATTTAATTAAAGATCCAGTGGAGGTAAGAAAGACAGAAGGCTCTATTTTAGTTTTTTTGGGGGGAAGGGGAGGAGTGTCTTATATTGGAGTACATGCCTAAATGTTAGGAGGGGCAAAAAGCACATTTTATCTTATGCTATGAAGAGTATCAAAATGATACACCCAGTCTTTGATTAAAACTACTCATTAGTGTACTTAACCTCCCAAGAAATTCTAACGGGAAAACTAACTTTCTGTTCCACCCAGGATACATGAAAGTAGCTAAAGACACTTTGAATTCCAACTGAGAAGTGTTTAAACATGGTTAATTAAGTTCAGCTGGCAAAAATAGACAAGCGAGCCATGTTTTTTTTTTTTTTACCATTGCTTCTTAAAAGTCCCACTTCCCACCAACCTCACTCCAACAGCTCTGCAGGCTGCTACCAATAGCTCCCTAACTGGTCTATTTTCACTGTCCCTTCTGACCCGCTCTCTCACTGCAATCAGGTAACTCTTTAAAAACTCCAGTTTCTTACTGTCTCCTACTTAGAATATTTCAATGCTTCCATATCTGCTCAGAGTTCTCTTAGTAGAGATACAGACATTAATCCAACACAGCAAGTGGAGTAAAGTGACAGACAACAAAGAAAGGTATTCACTCAGGAGTTTGAGCTCATTACCTCAGATATTCTCTTTGACTTTAATAATGAGTAAGAGCCAGTACCTGCTAGGAGATGTGGAGGAAGGACTTGAGTTTCCCGCATGATGCTGGGGATGTGATACGCTGGCATCCTGAGAGGAATGACTGCTTCCTAAAACGAGATTAAAAAAACCCAGCAACAATTCAAAATTTCTCCTTCAACCCAATGTACTCCAAATAGGAGTGTCTTTATCTTCAGGGGCTACAGAGAGACCCTGTCTCAAAAAGAGATGTTAGTTAATGTGTTAACATCCAATCTAGCCATGGTATTCCAATCCCAACACTATACTGTAAGACTGAATGGAAAGTACTAGGCTCACGGAAAAAAGAGAAATAAACAAAACCACAATCTGTAAGAATAAATCACAAAGTTCCCTGGGAAAAAAAAGTCAAATTTAAAGTATTTTCATTTCCCACCACTTTTTTTTTTTTGGTCTTTTCGAGACAGGGTCTCCCTGTAGCCCCAGCTGTCCTGGAACACACTCTGTAGACCAGGCTGGCCTTGAACTCACAGAGATTCACCCACCTACTGCCTCCCAAGTGCTAGGAGTAAAGGCATGCGCCACCATTCCCGGCTTTCCTACCACATTTATACTTGGGCATGGTGGCTCAAGCCTATAATCCCATCATTTGGGGGGGGGGTAGAGCCAGGAGGATCTTTAAGGCCGGACTTGGCTTATATACTAAGTTCCAAATTAGCCCTATATACCAAACCCTGTCTCAAAAAACAAAAATAAAATATATGCCCCCCCAAAAAAACAAAAAAATTGAATTAAATTAAAAGCAAAGCCACAAACAACCCTCTCCCTATTACCACTCTCCTACAACCATTACCTGATCTAAACTGAATTTTGATGGGCCTCCCAAAAAGTTTGATTCCATTGAGCAGATTCATTGCATAAGGAACAGATACTTCATGCTTGAAATTCACAAATGCAAACTGCTTTGGTTTGCCGTCTTTATCTTTTGGAATTTTCACATTTATTACTGGCCCAGCCTACAAAGAAAAGCATTTATAATTTAAATAATGCAGTTTCAGGAAAACATTCAAATTTCAGAAATAAAAGACAATACAATCCTAGCATGATGGTACATGCCTGTAATCCCTGCAGTCAAGAGGTGTAGGCAGGAGGATCAGTTCAAGGCCAACCTTGCAGTTCCAGAAGAACAGTCAAGAGACTGTCTCAGAAAACCGAAAAGAACAGAATACAAACTTTAAAAAAACAGAAATGGCATCCAGACACTAAAAAATAAAGCCCTGACAAAGTAAAAATTCAGTTATGATTGAAATCGAGATGAATTGTTTAGGGAACGGGTCCCCTAATGGATTGAAAACACAATACTGAATTTACATCTCACATTGTTTGACGTTTTAACAAAGCCATCCGCAGCCATCATTTTCCCACCGCAGGGAAATGAACGTTTACCAAGGGAAAGTGATTTTCTTTGACTAAAACTTTGCATCGATCAACCAGATACAACCAGCAAGTGGAGTAAATAGTACTAAGAGACAGAATAGGGCTAAGTTTTTAATACAGTTAACACCTCAATGCTGCTTTCCTACGTTAAACTGATTTTTCTTTTAAGTCTGGTAAGTTTGCAGCGGAAATAGAGACTGACAGAGGCGGAAATAGGACGGGAGTTGAGTCGAAGCAAAGGCAAATCAGCTTCAAGTGAAGTCGGGAAGAGGAGGACCACGAAAGAGAGTAGTGCCCACCGAGCCACCCCTTAGGGTCCCTGGACCTTCCAGGGGATGAGGACTGGGATGAAGATGCTGATGGCTCCAACCTCTGTCGTCACTTTCGGGCCGAACGCCGCGGGATTCCGGCTACCGCGTTGCCGCTGGGTGCCCTCCGCTCCTCAGCGGCCTCCGTGGGCGCCCGGCCCGCCCTGGGTACCGATCCCGCTGCTTACCTGGTGGAACAGCTCGAAGAGGAGCTCCTCTGTCACCTTCGTCTCCAGGTTGGCCACAAACAGAGTGCGGTCGGCCTCCGCGGCCGCCGCCCCCATTTCCGCGTAGCCAGGGACCCCGGCCTAGGCCGATCGCTCGCGGCCGACCAAGCCTACTGCGCACGCGCAGCAACCCCGTCCTCTTATTCAGACGTCACGATGTGGGTTCCCGTCGCGCTGGTATTTAAGGGGGCCGTCGGCCAGTGGGCGGGCTGCGCATGCTCGCAGGAAGAAGCGGTTTTTGTCCGAGGCCGCTTCAGCTGTAGCGTTAGAAATGGCGACCGGGATCGGCAACGGTTGCGTTCAACGCGGGCCGGACTGATCCGTGGAGCTGCCAAAGGCCCAGTTTGACCTACGAACACCACGCAGACGCTGCGGACGGTGTTTGAAGATGGCTCCAAACTCGGTGTCGTTGTCCGCCGGCGATCAAGCCAACACGGTGACCTTCCGCTCTTTCCATAGGGACCTCAGCCCCTCGTCTTTGGCCTGGGCGATGGTGTCGGGAGACAGTTTCCTGGTTACTAGGCTTGAGCCCAACCAGCCAGGACTTCGGCCTCCAGTGCGACCCAATGTTCGGTCCGACAGACGTCGAGTGCCGGGCAGTGGCCGGAGCCGGAGCCGGAGCCGCCAAAGCAGATTCTCGCCGTACCCGATCCCTGGAGTCAAGCTCGATCTCTTAAGAAGTGTGCTGCAGCAGCGTCTGGTTGCCTTAGGAAGTACCATCGCAGCCCGAATTTCAGCGTAGAACCAATGCTTCCCCTCAGCTTGCAAATAAGGCCTCCCTAAAATCCTTTCTTGGTGTAACTGGAGTTTTATTTCTAGTAACGTATTTTCATCTTAGTATAAGTAGGGGGAAGTGTTAATATATCCTATCAAAGAAAAGTCTTAATAGTCCAGATGTAGCCAGGAGGGAAGAAAGGGATTTTCTTAAGTCTCCTGTGGTTCAGGCAAGCCCAGTTGAGGATAATTAAACTGGATCCTTCTGCCTCCCTAGTGTTGAGATTTACAGGCCTGAGCCACCACGCCAGGCTTGAGCAATAATTCTCACTCTGGTTGGTGACAGTTTTTAATCTTTTTTTCGTCTTTTTGAGACGGGGTCTCCCTGTAGCCCCAGCTGTTGTGGAACTCACTATGTAGACCAGGTTGGCCTTGAGCTCACAGAGATCCGCCTGCCTCTGCCTCCAGAGTGCTGAGATTACAGGCGTGCGCCACCATGCCCGGCTTAGTAACATTTTTTTCTATATGGGTTCTGAATTTCTCTGATTTCTGCAATCCTCCCTGGCTGAGTACTTACAATTTAAGCTTCCTTACCTGCCTTCCACTCTACCTCAGATTTGTCACACTGGCTTATCCTTCCATTCCATCTTTTCCCACCACCTAATCCTTTTTTTTTTTTTTTTTTTTTTTTTTTTTTTGGTATTTTTGAGACGGTCTCTCTTTTAGTACCAGCTGGCCTGGAGCTCACTCTGTAAACCAGGATGGCCTTCAACTCACAGAGATCCGCCTGCCACTGCCTCCTCAGTGCTGGGATTAAAGGCATGCGCCATCAAGCCCGGTCTTTTTGTTTGTTTTTTTGGTCTTTTTGAGACAGGATCTCCCTGTAGCCCCAGCTGTCCTGGAACTCACTATGTAGACCAGGCTGCCCTTGAACTCACAGAGATCCACCTGCCTCTGCCTCCCAATGCTAGGGAGCACTTAAATCCCAGTGCTAGGATTAAAGGTGTGGGCCACCACACTTTTTTTTTTTTGGTAGTATCCACAGTCCAATCTCATCTGAATTAAAAATGACAAAGTACACTTTTTTTCTTAAGACAAGGCTGCACAATGTAGCCCTGGATGGCCTGAAACTTGTTATTTAGACCAAGCTGACCTCAAAACTCAGATGTGCCTACCTCTGCCTCTTGAGATCTGAGATTAAAGCCTGTGCCACCACACCAATCTTATTCTTTCAAGTTATTAAGCCACTTCACATACTCTTCAATGGCATCAAGTGAATTTTTACACTTGTCATTTAATGTGCTTAATGCAATCCTCCCCCATCCCCCTTGATTATTCTGAGACATTGTCTCTGCAGCCCCACTAGGTCTGGAACCCACCATGTAGACCAGGCTGGCCTCCATCTCAGATCCACCTGCCTCTGCTCAGGAGTGCTAGGATTAAAGGCGTGGACTAGCACCTTCAAATCCAATCTCAGTAAATCTGCTGTTGAAAATGCTCTGGTGGAACAGTAGTCTGTATATAGTCACTTCTCATTTGTTACCTATTCACTGTATCCTCTTGATATTTCTTGTCTTTACTCCTTCAACCCTTGAACCTCTTTAATAAAACTTACTGAGTCAGGGCCTGGCTATGATACAGGCTGGCCCAGAGCTGGAAATCTTGCTTCCCAGTGATGGGATCTTGGCTGTGCACTACCATACCTGGCAGCTGATGTACTCCACTCAGCCCTGCCCTCAAGATGAAGGAATGTATTGTAGGTGAAGTTTATAGGTAATCACCACCCTCCACCAGTGATCAAGTACGTTCAGTTTTGGTTGTAATGCTCCTCCGTGGTTCTACACTGTTAATGGATCTCTTAGATAGCTGATCGGTTCTATGCTCATATTTTTCTCTTGACCATATATTCCTCAGAGTGTACTAGGAGAAAATTTGTGGATTTTTTTGTTTGTTTGTTTTGAAGTGGAGCTTTGTTTAGACTTTTTTTTTTTGGTCTTTTCAAGACAGGGTCTCCCTGTAGTCCCAGCTGTCCTAGAACTCACTCTGTAGACCAGGCTGGCCTTGAACTCAAAAAGATCCGCCTGCCTCTGCCTCCCAAGTGCTAGGATTAAAGGCGTGCGCCACCATGCCCGGCTAGATTTCTTAAAATTGAGGTAAAGCAAAATTTCCACATACCACACAGTATGTAGATTGTTAGAACCACATCCTAAGAAGTTGAGAATTTCTGAGAATGATTAATGTGAAGACTAGAAACCACATCATAGGAAAGATGTTAGCAGAATAACAGCTAGTTGAAAAATTTAGAATTTATATGTGTATGAGTGTTCTGTGTATACATAAGTGAACCCATGCATACTATGAGAAGAGGGCATTGGAACTGGAGTTGCAGACAGTGTGGATGCTGGTCAAGTCCCCTACTAGAACACCCAGTATTTTTAACTGTTGAGCTGTCTCTACAGCCCAGTGTTAATATGTGTGACAGGGTACTGGGTGCTACTTCTCAGAGTGTTGAGGTTACTGAGGATTAATTTAGTGCCTTCTACCTGCCTGCATCAAGGCATTTAGAAATAGATGCATAGGTCTGTCTACCCTTTATGGCACTTGATCACACACACAAAACTTGATTCTTGAAACACCCCATAAGAGGGATATTGGACTTCCATTTTGTTGCTGAAGAATAGTCCAAAGGAGGCGAAGTAGATTTTCTTTGATCATACAGCTAATTGTAGAGGGTACAGTCTTTTAACTGAGGGCCTTCTGAACAATGTAGTTCATACACTTTCTGTTTGTTTGAGGACAGCATACAACCTCAGATACCTACAAGGAAGTTAGCCAATAGACTACAATGGCTGTCTTAGACTGTCTCAGAAGCTCCTCCCAGGAGGCATGCAACATGTCCAAACCCTCTTCCCTGGGTCCCTAAGATAGACAAATTCCTCAAATCGCAATTTGGAAAACTATTAGCAAGTTTATTTGGGCTTTCTAACAGCAATGAATGAGGGGGTTAAGTTATTGAAAGGTGGGTGCTCTTCCCACCCCACCCCCATGGCCATACAGGAATGTCTCTGTCCCAGCATGGACCCTACTACTTCCCAGTGCTGCCCAAGATGGCAAAGGTGGAAGCCTCTCCAGCTTCCTGTTTACACTCTTGTCCCTTCCACACGTCTCTCCGCCCCTTCCCTCCCCTGGAGGTCTACAGTTTGTGATGATCTGAGCAAGAGGGCGCAATCAGACTTGGGAAGACAGCGTCCAACGGCCACGGCTTGCCAGGATAGCTTGCCAGACAGAACAAGTCCATGCAACACAGATTTATCGAACCATTGATTGAAAAGAATCCCACTATGAGTTTTAGACTCAAAGGAATAATGAAAGCCAGAAATAATTGGGCTTTCTTCAAACATAGAGATGCCTAATAGAAATAGCACCTATAAGTTAGCTGCCAGGAAGCTCAGAGCTGAATCCTTTAATTTTGATCAAAGAAATCCACATAGTGCAAAGTAGGACTAAATGACCTCAAGTCTTGCTTATTTGCTCTGTAATGCTGAACTACTTTTAGGTGACTTATTTTGGACTTTTTTTTCATGAGAACTTTTTTTATGTGTATAAGTGTACTGGCTGCATGTAGGTTGGTGCACCCGTGTCATGCTGCAGAGGTCAGAAGATGGTGTTGGGATTCCCCTGGAACTGGAGTTAAAGATGGTTCTTAGCTGCCATGTGGGTGCTGGGAATCGAACCCCAGTCCTCTGCAAGAGCAGTCAGTGCTCTTAACTGATGAGCCATCTCTCCAGCCCCTATTCTGGACTTTTCGAGACAAGATCTAACTATGTAGACCATACTGGCCCAGAGAGATCCGCCTGCCTCTGCTTCCCAGTGTTGGTATTAAAGGCATGTACTACCACATCTGGCTGATTTTTTAAAATGTGTGTGTGTGTGTGTGCCTGCATGTCTGTATATACACAACTGTGTGTTGATGCATGCAGAAGCTAGAAGAGGGTGTCAGATACCCTAAAACTGGCATTATAAGCAGTTGTGAGCTGCCGGATATAGGGACTGAACCCTGGTCCTTTGCAAGAGCAAGTGCCCTTAACTGCTGAGCCTGGTTTCCAGCCCTGTAATTTTGTACTCTTAAGAGTACTGGCTGTTGAGCCATCCATCTCTCCAGGACCCCAATTTCCAACGTTTAGCAAAAAGGGTGTTTTTCTGTTTTATTTTGGGTCTTTTTAGAAAGGGTCTCTGTAACCACAGCTGGCCTGGAACTCACTATGTAGACCAGACTGGCCTCAGTTTTACAGAGATCCACCTCCTGAGTGCTAGGATAAGAGTACACAAGGAGACCACCTGGCCAGAGAGAGGGTAAAGATACTTGCCAAGAGCCTGATGGCCTGAGTGTCACTCCTGAACCCCATTATGGAAGGAAAGAGCCCACTCCTCAAAGGTGTCCTTTCTTCCACAGGCCAGCACTCTCACAACAAAAGTATATTTTATTTTATGTATATGATTAAATTGCATGTGTTTAAGCACCCATGTCCTGAAGTGTCCAAAGAGATCAAAGAAGGCATTGGATCCCCTGGAACTGGAGTTAGGACCATGTTGAGTGCCATATGGATGCTGAGAATCAAACCGGGTTCCTCTGCTAGAACAATCAGTGCTCTTAATCGCTGACCCATCTCCCCAGCCCTGTAACAGTATATTTTTTCAAAAAGACCAATGAAAGAAATCATCTACGAGACTTTTCCTTAGTACTAGATTTGGTAGTAGCTCCAAGAGAGATCTCGGAAGATGAGAGGAGGAGGAGAAAGGGTGACATCCCACAAGACGAGATGATCAGAGGCCCCAGTGTCTTCCCAGAAATGTGGTCTCATTCAGTTAATTTACCCAGATCCCATCAAGGTCCATCTTTGGTCTTCCCAATTTGTATAAAAAGAATGACCATTTTCTTAGCTAACCAAATATATTTGAATGTGACTTCTAACCACCTATGCCCCTTCCCATTCATTTGCAAAATCTTGCTCAGTTTACTTGATAACGTTGAATTTACATTCTTGAGATCACCCCCATTACCTGAACTGTATTTACCTGAATATAGAGCTTCTCCTCTTTCTCCTCACCAACTATTTTATCACCTTCAGGAGTTCTGGTGTGTAATGGTGTGTTAAGGTTCTCGTTGAATAATAGCATATGTGCTAGAAGAAGGGTAAAGTGATAAGGTTTATGTTTTATTTGGACCAAGGAGAGACTTCACATCAGTGTTCCATTTAAGTAAGAATCGGTGGATGTCCAAATTCTTGTTTTTAGCATCTCTGGAAGCATCAAAGTTACAATGTGTCACAGAGACTATTGTCTTTGGTTCTGAGAACTTCAGAGAAAGGTACTACTTAACTGCATTTTAATTAGTGTGTCACAAAATTTTCTATAAAATATTTCTTCCTGAAAAAGTTCTCGCCTATAAAAACAATAAAAAAATGCTGCCTCTCTTTTGAGTGAGATATTTTCAGATACCAAAAATAAATTTTGATAGAGCAGAGCAGATTTCCAGAGTTTCCAGAGTGGTGTTAGGCAAATTGGTTGGGTCCTTTCCCATGATTCAACTAAGCTGTTCTGCACTTGTCCTGTGCCTGTCTGTGTCCTGTTGGGTGAGTGGGAGGAGGGTGAAGTATAGATCTGACAGTGATGATCAAGACTGCCTGGTTACTAATGACAGATATCAGGAACAACCCTTCATATAGACAGAATTTCTTTTTTAAATTTTATTTTTATGTGTATGAATGTACTGTCTGCATGTAGGTTTATGCACCCGTGTTGTGCAATGCCACGGAGGTCAGAAGAGGGCGTCAGATTCCCCTGGAAATGGCTCTCAGCCTCCATGTGGGTGCTGGGGATCGAACCCGTGTCCTCTGCAAGAGCAGCCGGAGCTCTTAACCTCTAGGCCATCTCTCCAGCCCTTAGAATCATTTCTTAAGGAGGATAATGTGATTTTAAAACAATGATTTACTTGGTTGCTTCGTTCACTGGCATGTTTGAGGTCAACCCTCCTTCAAAAGGTGCATCTTCTGAGTCACAGTAGAAAAATATTTTGCCTTCAGCTTCCCAAAGAACCTAGAGTCACTGAAGCAGTGTAACTAAGAACTTGCACATTTCAAAACACACACTTGAGACTTTCCATGACCCAACAGTTGTGTGTTGTCAGCTTTTTCTCTTATGGCTCCTCCAGGTGGTTACTGCTCACTTCTGCCTCGTGTCAGCCTCATCCCCTTAGCTAAATAGCTTGTTCTCCTCTTTTCTTTTTTTCAAAGCCAATTTTTATTGAAGCTTTGTGCATTTCATACAAAATTTCTAATCAAGCCTAGACCTATTCCCCCTTCCTTACCACCCCCACCAGAGCTCATGCATTCTGCCAAACGTTTTTCATCTTTTTCTCAGAATCTTTTAAAATTTTCAATGCAGAAATTTACTGTTTTGAGCAGCTCACCGTTTCAGTCAGTTCTTTGACCCAGTCTTTGTTGTTGTTCCTTCCAATTTGCATCTCTCCAAAATATGCATATATGCATGCCACATATATATTTTAGCATCTTCAGCTTATGATTATTATTTTGTTGTTCTCTTTTCTACCAGTAAACACATCCACCTAGATTCTATTGCAAAAACACACCCATTTTAACCAAGTTAATTGGGAAGGTCGACTATATGGATTCACAGGGCTGGGAGAGCCTCTACTTACCCTCTATCTTTGGATTTCCTTTGTCTGGACACCTACCCTTTGTTCAAGTATTTGGTATGAAGTTTTACACCCAGCTCCAGGGACAGATATATAATCTGTTCTATTCCATTTAATACACTAAAGTTTTCTGAGGTTAGACAGCATTCCTAAATTTGATTTTTATACCTATAAAGTTTGTATGCAATATTTAATTAGTGCCTTTTGAATGAAGGAATAAACTTCATAAGCTCCCTCTTCTTGAAACAAAAATTCTAAAAGGCAAGGGCAGTAGTTTTCTTTTTTAATTTGCATGTGTGTATGCTTACATGTACCATGGCAGATATGTGGATGTCAGAGGGCAACTTTTTGGAGTAATTGGTTCTCTTCTTCCACCATGTGAATCCCAGAGATCAAACTCAGGTCATCAGGTTTGGTAGCAAGTGCCTTACCTGTTGAGCCATCTGGCTGGCCCCAAGGACAGTAATTGTATAGTCATTTTGGTCTAGTATGATCTTACTGGGCCAGATATATGTATTGCCTGCATGTATGTAAGTGCACTCATGTCATGCAATGTCAGAAGAGAGCATTGGATTTCCCTGGAACTAGAATTAGGGATGGTTGTTAGCCACCATATGGGTGCTAGAAATCGAACCAAAGTCCTCTGTAAGAGCAGCCAGGGCTCTTACCTGTTGAGCTGTCTCTCCAGCCCCTACTTCAATTTTTAATCAACCTTTCTGGGACTAATCTGAAGGTAGATTTTAACCCAGGATATCGGCAGACATGCACAGAAATATATAAGGTATTTAACATTTTCCCTATTTATAATTAAGAAACAACATGGAGACCTGAAGAACATGTCTAGAATCAATGATGGTAAAGAGACAATGTAGGTGCTTGCTAGCAAACCACTTCACAAAGTGTTTTATTTAGTTCTCCCAATTGTTCTGAGTTGGCAAAATTGTTTGTAAAGAGCCAGTTAAGCTTAATCTCCAGAATCTGAGAAATATATGAGAAAGAGGGATTAAGGCTGCAGATGAAAATAAGCTTGCTAATCATCTGGCCTTAGTATGGTGTTATCTAATATTTCTAATATCTACTAGGTCCAATATCTTCATGAAAGTCCTTCAGAATGGAAGAAATAGAAAGGAAGACTGGAATGATGGAGTTACTCTGTGGGGTGATAGAATCTGCCACTGCAGACCTCCAAGATGAAAGTCCGCATTCTCTCATTCACCAGAGAATGCGGACTCAAAACTGGAAAAGGCTGCAATTCTTCTCTCCTGGAGCTCTGGAAAGGCACATAGCCTGGATAGCATTGTGATTTCATCCTCTGAGTTCCTCACCAGAAGGATCCTACCCACAGAACTACACATTTGTACTCTAGTGTGTTTAAGTTGCGGCTTAAACACAATGCTAATACAGTTTTAAACAAGACAAAAAAAGACCCAGCTAGGAAACACTTCAGATTTTGTGATCCAGGAGGCAAAATTAAGGCCTGTAGTAGGTGTAGAAGCAGAAAATAAAGCAAAAAAACTCCAGTTCTTGACAATTAGACCCTGACTGTTTAGAGCCTGACCTTGTGATTTATGATGTTTTATAAAAACATTTAGAGGCTGACACCCAGTGGCTGGTCTCAGGGAGGACAAATGGCGCTGTGTAATTTTCTACTTAACAACATAGCGAAGTATTCTCTTATCTGTCCAGATACTGTCCACAAGATAAGACCAAGCAACTTATAACAAGAAAGAAAACAAATTTCCACAAGATTTATTTTGATGAAATTCAAAATATAAGAATTATTGAGGGACTGGGGAGATGCCTTAGTGGTAGAGTGCTTGTTAGGAAAGCATAAGGACCTGAGTTTGAATCCCCAGTCTCCACACAAAAGCTGGGCATGGCTACAAGTGCCCAGAACCTCAGAGTTGATGGTCAGAAATAGGTGGATTCTGGGATCATGCTGGCAAGCCAGCCTTGCCCAAACCGAGCTTCAGGTTCAGAGAGAGACCATCTCAAGGGAATAAAGTAGAAAGCAATAAAGAAGACGCCTGTGCTGGATAGCTTTAGTATCAACTTGACAGGACTGGCCCGTGGCCACATCTGTATTGTCTTGATTGTTGAGCAATGTGGGAGCACCCAGCCCACTATGAGTGGTGCCACCCTGGGCAGGTTGGATACGCTATAAGAGGGCAGGCTGGGCATGGGCCAGGGGAGCAAGCCAGTGAACAGCATTCCTCCATGGCCTGTGCTTCAGCTCCTGCCTCCAGGTTCCTGCCCTGAGTTCCTACCTTGGGCTCCCTGAGTGATGAACTGTGACCCAGGAGATGTGAGCTGAATAAACCCTTTCCTCCCCAAGTTGGTGTTGGTCAGAGTGTTTTGTCACAGCAATGGAAGAGAAACTAGAACAACACCCACCCTCCTCCTCTGACTTCCACATGCATACATACCCTTGTACACATGTATATACAACACAACACATGCACATACAGGAATCATTGAATACAACTTTATTTCAAGGGAGAAGATGGAATTCTTGGGGTGGGGGATAACATTTCACTTAACTGAAGTTCAAAAGTTTTGTTCCTTATATCTCAAATCAGTAGCAAATGCTCAATGTTAATTCTGAATTTTAATGAGGTTTTATGTATTTCATCTTTGAAAATGTCTTTTCATACAGATAGGTATTGCCAAATCCTGATATGAATCTGTGAGCATATGGTTTTAATTGAGTGTATTCATTGCTCGGGAGGCACTTAGACAATACTATTAAACTCTTCTCTTGATATTTGCCTTTCAGCATGTCATTACATTGCAGATTAATTGCTTCCATTTGAAGTTTAGGTGGAAGCTCCTCAATTGGACAGTCAAACAACTTTTGAAATATGAAAGTGCTCTCATATCCAGATCCAGTATATGTTGTTAGACTCTAGTTTGAGACCCAAAACTACATCTACTGCAAATTTGTGTGGCTGTAGAGGTTTTGCTTCTTGCTTTAAGAGCACATGGAGTGTCTGAAACAGTTTGATATCATTGTGATCCAGACTCTTAGCTGCTGCTTATTAAAATATTATTGAATGTGTGTGCCTGCATGCATTTATGTGCACCATATGCATGCAGGAGCCTGCAGAGGAAGAAGAGTGCATCAGATCTCTATGGAGCTGGAGTTACAGGTAGTTGTGAGCTGCCATGTGGGTGCTGGCAACCAAACTCTGGTCCTCTGCAAGAGCACTGAGCCATCTTAACCACTGAGCCATCTCTCCAGCCCCTAAGACAGCTGCTGTTGAAATAATTGTGCCATTTTATAAGTTTGGTGTATAAATACTACTTCACTGTTTAAGTTTTAGCTTCGAGATATATTATCAGCTTTACAGCAAAAACCACTTTCCGAAGCTACTCCCAGTTTCATGACAGTGGCTGGGGGCAGCTCTTCCTACCACTTAAATTATACAGACTATTCTTAGCTGGAGGGCTACACAAACTGGCAGAGGGTTGTGTTTAGCCTTTGGGCCTTGGTTTGCAGAGAATGTTTGTATTCTCTGCTAAACTGCCCAAGGGCACAAAACTATTTAGTGGTAGAGCAGGAATTCAAATTTGATCAGGCAGCTTGGCCTCAGAGCTTATTTGGTGACACTGCAATACTATTTACTATTTACTGTCCTAGGGTAGCCAGTGGCCAAATCCGCATGGAGTTTTCTTTCTTAACTTATTTTCTTAAAAAGATGCATTATACAATATTTACTACATACAAAACAGGATGAATAAAATGTAACCAATGTCCATGAATTCATCCCCCAGGTTAAAGAAAATATACTTTAAATCCCTTCTATTTAACTTGCTGTGAAAGCCTGCTCACATTCCCTCCTGCCAGACACAATCACTGTCTGAATTCGAGTGTTTTGTATTTCCTTGCTTTATTATAATTTACTTTCACTCTATGTGTATCCTTAAGTGTACTATCAATATCACCTGTTTTAGAATAACATCAATGGTATTATTCTGTATGCATTCTTCTGTGACTTGCTTTTTTTTTCCTTGACTCCATTTTGCCAGAACATGTGTAAAAATAAAACTAAATTTGAATGCCTTTTGATAGAAAATGCATTTCTCAATTACCACCCCACTCCACCGTCACACATTTATTTCTGTTACCTGTCTGACCTTGAAGTCATTTGAGCTTACAAGCCCTGATTTACCATCCCATATAGATATTCAAATGTTCCTGAAGATTTGGTAGTGAGAATTTTTATCCATGTTACAAGGACATTTTTGTTATATATGACAAAACTGGATATGAAATTACATTTATTATATGACCATATATATATATATGTATTGACAAAAGGCAATCTGTGATTACTTGAGGATGAAGTTTGAGTGGGAAAGGACACAAAAAAATTTTATGAAGTCATGAACATGTCCTATATTGGATTGCGATGTTTACTATGTAAGCATATGCAACAATCAAAACTCATCAAACTATAGACTTAAAATCAATGCATTTATTATGTGTAAATTATATTTCAATGAAGGAAGATAGATATCATTTAATTTGGTGAAGATTAAGGCTTAAGGTACATAAAACCAACAAGTGAGACCCCACGGCTTTTCTCACCTTGGCTGCAAGCTCACCAAAGAGAAGCATCCAGGTAGTGTGTCTCTGTACTATACTTGGCTCCCACCAGGCATTTCAAGTCCCATGATTACCAGCATTCTGTGTTCTATACCAGCTTCACATAGTTTTGGTTGACATGAAAGTGCTTGAGAGAATATGATCATATTTGTAGGCCTTTAAAAATAGTCCCCTGGGGCTGGAGAGATGGCTCAGCAATTAAGAGCACTGGCTGCTCTTGCAGAGGAGCCAGGTTAAGTTCCCAACTCCCACATATGGCTAACAACCATCCATAACTCCAGTTCCAGGGAATAGGATGTCCTCCTCTGACCTCTGTAGGCATTGTACCACACAGGTACAATGTGTACCACACAGGTGACTTACATGCATGCAGGCAAAATGCTCATACAGATTAAATAAAAATAATAAAAATATTTTAAAAAACAGTTTCCTAATGTATGAAGCTCCAGGATTAGATTCCAGGGCACAGTGTTCATGGTTTCCAGCTGTTCTGTGAAGTCTTATCTAAGTTTCCCTCCAATTCCACATCTCCTAGGTCATTCTCCCTTACATCTCCTGCCTTTCAACTCATTAATGGGCCCTCTGTGGCCAAAGTGAAGATGTGGCAATAGGGCACCAATTTCAGCACCTCCCAATAAACCTCCCTCTCTTTCCCTGGTAACTGCATAATTAAACAGAACCAGATTTCTCTGTGTGGGAGGCTGTCTCGTCAATTCTGTCCTTTGACAATACTTCACATGTAAATTATTATTCGCAGCCCACTTCATTTTAGTCAAAGCAGAAGATGCTGCCATCTTCCACAGACTTTCAAGATTTTTCTTGGAGGTACTTTGGAAAACTTGCCAAATTAGAACCTACCAGCAATTTTGAAAATAATCCAGTATGTTGGTAGGAGAAGACTGTGCATATAAATTCTTTAATTATCACTCCCTTTGGCTTAATTTGAGCTTTGTGCTGTGAGATTGGATCTGCCGTTGCACCGTTGCCATAATATTCGATGGCAGCTCTACTTGGTTCTTTTCTTGGATTCAGTTCGGAGCAATACGACAGTTCTGGGATGTGGACACAGTTTCTCTGCTAAAGCCATCCATTTTAATAAAGTAAAGGTCTAGCCCATTGAGCCTGGTTGAATACAGCTGTTGCATTGATCTCTTCTGCTGCTACAGCCGCTGAGTTCATTTCCTTAATCACATTTTCCATACGGGTAAAAGCATGAAGCTGCTTGGTATCTTCCAGAGTGCATGCATTCTAATTTCAGAATTTAATCAAATGGAACTGGCTTTCTGACAGAGTAAACAGAGCAAAATACTGTATCCAGACCAGCTGCCAAGCTAGCAGCCTGAATTTATTTTTCCTTGCTTTGCTAAATGCATTTTGAATTTTTGAAAACATAGTCCAGGTTTTAGAAAATTTAGCATTTTTGCATCAAGACAAGTCACCTCTAATATTCTACCATAAATGCATCCATTAAATTGCAAAAGTCAGGTAGCCAAGTTAATCTTTTCTCATACTTCCAGGGCCATAGGAGAAAACATACTATATTTTTCCTATTGATCAGAGTAATTGTGTTCATAGACCCTTGCTATTTGGATTAATCTAATAGCAGAGAGTACTTGTAAATATGTAAACATTTTATGTTATTGCTACTTTTGTAACTCTTCTGAAAGATTTATTTTTATTTTTTAAATTATGTATGGCTGTGTGTCTGTGAAGGGTCTGCACATGTGAGTGCATTGCCTAGTGAGGGTAGGAGAGGGGCAGTGCCCACTCTTAACTACTTGCCCATCTCTCCAGTCCTTCTTCTTTAATTCTTGATTGTTAGAATTTAATTCATTCAATCTTTGCAGACATTCTCTGTGACATTTAAACATATACTATTCCACAGGTAAATACCATGGCTTTATTTGTGATATAGATTAATTATAGCCATCAGAGTGCATAGAGAGAAATGAGAGTCAGATGAGTGGAAATACCTTTCTTTCAGTCCACCTGGCTGGGGAAGATGGTTTGAAGAACTACAGAATTTGATACCTATTTCATAATCATTGCCAATTCTAATTTTTCTGTGTATAAAATGAGCTCCTTGCTGCAGGTTTGGTCTGGTCTGGTCTGGTCTGGCCTGGTTTCTGGTCTGGTCTGGTGTCTGGTGTCTGATGTCTGGTCTGGTTTCTGGTCTGGTGTCTGGTGTCTGGTGTCTGGTGTCTGGTGTGTGGTATGGTCTGGTCTGGTCTTGTTCAGAGTCTCATGTATGCTAGGCTGGTGTCAAACTCCCCATAGCCTAGGATGACCCTAGACTTCTAATACTCCTACCTTTCACCTTTCAATTTCTGGGATTACATCCTTGCACCCGGGCTTTGTGCTAGGCAAGTACTCTACCTCCTGAGCTGCATCCCTCACCCATATATGTGTCCTTTCTTAGAAACATATATCTTTATTTTCACATAGTAGTATCATTTATCCTTTAACATAATATCAAGATGATCTTTGGAGGAAGTTGCATGTTTGGATTGAGATATTTATCATCCAGAAAGTGGTTACTTGGGAGTACACATAGCTACCAACAAAATGGATTCCATTTCTCCACAGTAGTTTATGTTTCAGCTTCCGGAAGGACTTGAAGTTCTCCTTTTATCCATATCCCCAGCCCCATTTCCAGGCTAACTTCCTGTTATGGTTTGAAACTGAAATACTTCCCCTCCCCCAACACAAGCTAATGCTTTAACTGTTTAGTGCAATTGTGGTGGGAAGATTTTGGAAGATTCTTGGAAGATTCTGGAGTTATCCTGAAGTGTGAGGTCTCTGGCACAAGTGGGTCACTAATGTTGGCCTTTGAATGTTATGCTCATTTTCTGGTTGGTGCCTTGCTGTGCTTCCTGGTCCACTGTGCTGTGAACAGCTGCCCTCTGCTACATACTCCTACCATCAAGACCTGAGCTACTCCACCATGCCTTCCCCACCATAGTGGACTGAAACCCTCTGAAATTATGAGCCGAAATAAATTCTCCTTTGAGTTGTTTCAGTTGGGTATAGTGGTCACCTTGGGACACAAGTAGTTAACACACTTCTACTTAAATATAAACATTTAGCTCAGTGATCATTTCCTCCCCTAAGTCTTTATGTTCTTTTCTCTCCTGGTTCTTCCTACTCTTTCTCAGTTCCATCTACCAACTGCATGAGTGCTCTCAGAACTAAATTTCTAGTCCAGCTCTCCTTTGAGATTCAGATGTTTATGTATTACTATTTACTCAAAATCTCTTATTAGATAGCATCTTAACATATCCCAAACATATCACTCCTCTTTCAAAAATATTAATATTGAATTAGTTATCTAGTGTTGCAAAATCTAGTCTCCTAAAATAACAATAAACTTAATACGTCACAATTTCTGGGAATGGTTTAGCAGAGCAGTTCTGGCTCAAAGCGTCTCATAAAGTTATAAATAAGACTTTGGTCATATGGTGGCTCAGATGAGGATGGAATACCCAGGATGGTTCATTCATGTGACTGGCAAGTTACTGACCTCTTCTGGAAGGAGACCTCAGTTCCTCCCTATGTGGACCTCTCCATAGTCACCTAAATATGGAGGCTAGCTTCCTTCCTAGATGATGTCCTGAGAAAAAGAAAGAGAAAGATGCAGTGTCTTCTAGTTGACCCCTCCTCAGGAGGCAAACACAACCACTGTCTTAGTAGTCTGTTCTCCATAGGTTGGCCATTGTCATGCACAAGAGTGTGAAGGCCAGGAGATGGGACCACTGGGGTCACCTTGAAGGCTGGCCACTTCTGCCATCTCTCTAGTTGCTCATATCAGACTCAGCATAATCATCTTTGACACTTCCTTTCTCTAACACTTCAGTTAATACCAAGCCAAATCTACCACATCTATGAACAAGATAGGCCTACTGTTAACACTCTATCCAACAGCCTGCAGTAGGTTCTAAATTGTACTTTCTTTCTGTTCCTGTTGTCATTTCAACTCATTTTTCCAAAAAGATATCAGCCATCCTTTAAGAATTTGAATTGATTATGTAATTTATCAAATTTATTGATTTCCTTCTTTCTTTTTTTTTTTTTTTTTTTACAGGTTTTCATGTACCCAGGCTGGGCTCGAATTCCCAAGCGACAGGTAATTCTAATCTGATCTTATGATCCTCTTGCCTCCACCTCCTGGATCTTAAGGAAAATCTTCCATGACATAAACAAGATGATAGAATATGTGTCTGGAAAACCAACCCTTCAGAAAATACTTGAAGCAATTCAAAGGACAGAAGAGAGGAGCAACTATCCCCAGGCACCTAGAAAGAAAAATTAATAAAAACATAACTGCAGAAGTAGAAGCCAAGACTAAAAATGCAAATGGATAATAAGGTAAAAGGAAGCAACATGCCTCTTTCAATTATAACCTTAAATATTAATGGACTAAACTCCCTAATCAAAAGAAATAGACTGGGAGATTGGATTAGGAAACAGAACCCATTGATATGCTGTCTGCAAGAAACCCATCTCACTCTCAAGGATAGGCACCAACTTAAGGTGAAGGGATGGAAAAAAATATTCTAAGCAAATGGTAACAAAAAGAAAGCAGGTGTTGTTATTTTAATATCAGACAAAATAGACTTCAAAGTAAAAGAAATCAGAGAGACAAAGAGGGACATTACATCTTTATCAAAGGAACACTTGACCATAAAGATTTCACAATCATGAATATATATGCACCAAACTCTGGTGCACCAAACTTTATAAAGACAATTCTTCAGGGCCTCAAGGTACAGATTAACCCCAGCACACTCATAGTAGGGGACTTCAATACCCCACTAAGTCCTTTGGACAGGTCAAATGGACAAAGAACAAACAGAGAGACATCTGAACTGAATGATATGATACACCAAATGGACCTCATGGACATCTACCAAATATTCCACCCAAATACCAGAGAATACACTGTCTACTCAGCATCCCACAGAACATTCTCCAAAATCAACCACATACTGGGACACAGAAAAAACATAACAAATACAAAAAGATTGAAATAATTTCATGCCTTCTATCAGACCACAGTACAATAAAGCTCAATATCAACATCAGGATAAGACCTACTATCTACAAGAACACATGGAAACTAAACAACATACTCCTGAATAACGAATGGGTCAAGGAAGAAATAAAGAAAGAAGTAAAAGCATTCCTGGACTTGAATGACAATGACAATACAACACAACAAAACCTATGGTATACTTTAAAAGCAGTCCTAAGAGGGAAGTTTATAGCCCTGAGTGCCTACACCAGAAAAACCGAAAGAGCACAAGTGAACAATCTAACACTGCAGCTAAAAACACTTGAGAGAAAACAACAAACGAACCCTAAACTCAACAGACAGGAAGAAATAACAAAAATCAGAGCAGAAATCAATGAAATAGAAACAAAGAAAACCATACAAAAAAAATCAATGAATCCAAAAGTTGGTTTTTTGAGAGAATAAATAAGATAGACAGACCTCTAGCCCAGTTAACCAAAAGAAAGAAAGAGCAACTCTAAATCAATAGAATTTGTGATGAAAGGGGAAACATCATAACTGACAATGAAAAGATCCAGACAATCATATGGGAATACTTCAAAAATCTATACTCTACTAAGTTTGAAACCTAGAAGAAATGGATGAATGTCTGAAATCCTGGGAATCACCAAAGCTTAACCAAGAAGATATCAAAAGCTTAAGCAGACCCACAATATATGAAGAAATTGAAGATGTAATAAGAAACCTCCCAATTAAAAAAAGCCCAGGCCCAGATGGTTTCACAGCAGAATTCTATAAAACATTTAAAAAAGACTTACACTAACCCTTGGGAGGCAGAGGCAGGTGGATCTTTGTGAGTTCAAGGCCGGCCTGGTCTACAAAGTGAGTTCAAGGCCAGCTGGAGCTACAGGGAGACCCTTGTCTCAAAAAGACCAAAAAAAAAAAAAAAAAAACTTACAACCTTATTACTCAATGTTCAGAAGGATTCAAGCAAGAAATCTCCCAAATCATCACTCTATTACCAAAACCAGGCAAAGATCCAACTAAAAAGGAGAATTATAGACCCATCTCCCTCATGAACACAGATGCCAAAATTCTAAACAGAATACTGGCAAATCGCATACAGACCCACATCAAGAAGATCATCCATCATGACCAAGTTGGATTCATACCAGAGATGCAGGGATGGTTCAACATACGAAAATCAATAAACATCATCAAACACATAAACGGAATCAAAGACAAAAACCACACCATCATCTCAATTGATGCTGAGAAAGCCTTTGACAAAATCCAGCATCCCTTCATGCTTAAAGTCCTACAGGGAATTGGATTGGAGGGATCATTCCTCAATGTAATCAAAGCCATATACAGGAAACCCACAGCCAATATCATCTTAAATGGACAAGAGACAGAAACATTCCCATTAAAGGTAGGAACTTGGCAAGGCTGCCCCTTGTCACCACTCCTCTTCAATATAGTGCTTGAAACACTTGCTAGGGCAATAAGGCAAGAAAAGGAAATTAAAGGAGTACTAATTGGAAAAGAGGAAGTCAAGATATCCCCTTTTGCTAATGATATGATTGTTTACTTAAGGGATGCTAAAAACTCCACCAGAATGCTCCTAGAAATGATTAAGAGTTTCAGTAGAGTGGCAGGATACAAAATTACCCTAGAAAAATCAGTAGCCTTTCTTTACACTAACAACAAGCAACTGAAGAAGGAATACAAGGAGAACTTCCAGCTCACAATAGCCTCAAAAACAATAAAATACCTAGGAACAAACCTAACCAAAGACACCAAAGATCTCTACAAAAAACATTTAAACTCCTGAAGAAGGAAATTGAAGAAGACATCAGAAGATGGAAAGACCTTCTATGCTCATGGATTGGGAAAATTAACATAGTAAAAATGTCCATTCTACCCAAACTAATATACAGATTCAACACTGTCCCAATTAAAATCCCCAAAAGTTTCTTCACAGGCTTGGAAAAAAAAGTCCTTAATTTCATATGGAAAAACAAAAGACCCTGAATAGCCAAAGCAACCCTGAGTGAAAAGAGCAGTAGAGGGGGGATCTCTATATCAGACTTCAAACTATACTACAGGGCTATAGTCATAAAAACAGCTTGGTACTGGTACAAAAACAGACCTGTTGACCAATAGAACAAAATTGAAGGTCCAAACGAGCACATACAATTTCAGCCATGTCATATTTGACAAAGGGGCCAAGAAGACACAATGGAGAAAAGACAGCATCTTCAGCAAGTGGCATTGGCAAAACTGGAACACCACTTGTAGAAGAATAAAGCTAAACCCCCTATCTCTTACCCTGTATAAAAGTCGACTCCAGATGGATCAAAGACCTCAGCGTGAAACCCCAAACTCTGAAGGTGATAGAAGAAAAAGTTGGCAGCAGACTACAAGACATAGGCATAGGAAAAGATTTCCTAAATCAGACAGTAGCTGTGCAAGAAATAAGATTGATAATTGACAAATGGGACCTCATCAAACTCAAAAGCTTCTGGAAACAAAAGAAACAATCAAGGAAGTGAAGAGAAATCCCACAGAATGGGAGGAAACCTTCACTGCTGATACATCTGACAAAGCATTGATCCAGAGTATATAAACTACTCAAAAAACAAGAAGAAAGAAAACAGTGAATCACTCAAAAGATGGAGCAAAGAGCTAAACAGAGACTTCACAAGTGAGGAATTAAAGATGGCTGAGAAATATCTTTTAAAATGTTCAAGCCGGGCATGGTGGCACATGCCTTTAATCCTAGCACTTGTGAGGCAGAGGCAGGCAGATCTTTGTGAGTTCAAGGCCAGTCTGGTCTACAGAGTGAGTTCCAGGACACCTGGGACTACAGGGAGACCCTCTCTCGAAAAGACCAAAATAAATAAATAAATAAATAAAAATGTTCAGTGTCGCTAATAATTAAGGAAATGCAAATGAAAACCACTTTAAGATATCATCTCACTCCGATAAGACTGGCAAGAATCAAGAATACAAATGATTCCAAGGGCTGGAGAGGTTGTGGGGAAAGGGGAACACTCATCCACTGCTGGAATGTAAACTGGTACAGCCACTATGAAAAGCAGCATGGAGAACCCTTGCAAGACTCAAAAGGAGCTTACCACCTGACCCAGTCATACCACTCCTGGGTGTATACCCACAAGACTCATCTTACTCCAGAAATACATGCACAGCCATGTTTATTGCAGCTCTGTTCACAATAGTAAAAAGCTGGAACCAACCCAAGTGCCTCTCAACTGACAGGTGGTTAGAGAAAATGTGGTACATCTACACAATGGAGTTCTATGCAGCAGTAAAGAAAGATGACATCATGAAGTTTGCAGGTTAATGGATGGAACTAGAAGATATTATGTTAAGTGCAGTAACACAGTCCCATAAAAACAAATGATGAATGGTATCTCCCATCTGTGGATGCTAGCACCAATTGCCTAGTAGCAAGTATTTCTTGTGCAGGGCTCCTTGAGCTATTGTCCAAGTAATTGGGAGGGTGCACATTGGAAACAACAACAGAAAAGTCCGAGTCAAAGTACTGACTAAAATGGTGATCTTCTGCTCGAAACAGTCAACTTCTATATAGAGAATTTTGAGAAAGACTGAGAAAAAGGTGAAAAACATGTTTGGCAGAACACATGAACTCTGGTGGGGT
>VZQC01000299.1:242075-322821 GCA_009823505.1 Rhizomys pruinosus
TTTTTTTTTTTTTTTTTGGTCTTTTCAAGACAGGGTCTCCCTGTAGCCCTAGCTATCTTGGAACTAGCTCTGTAGACCAGGCTGGCCTTGAGCTCACAAAGATTTGCCTGAGTGCTGGGATTAAAGGTGTGCGCCACCACACCTGGCACGTGGCTTCTTTCAGCAGAGCTCCTCCAGAACCAGAGCTGAAGCCCAGCTGTCTGGAGGCCAGGCTGCTTTGCTTGTGATAAGGCCAAGGGGAATCAGGAGATTAGGTGCCACACAGCTCAGCAGTGTGAGTATAGCAAATGCAATGCTGGCTTACAGCTGAGTTCTGCTCACTTTGCTTTCTTTTTCTACCATGACCAGCTTCTTTTTAAGTATTTTTTCTCTTTTTTTTTTTTTTTTTTTTTTTTGAGACAGGGTCTCCCTGTTGTCCCAGCTGTCCTGGAACTCACTCTGTAGACCAGGCTGGCCTTGAACTCACAAAGATCTGCCTGCCTCCCCAGGCCACCATGCCCAGCTTTTTTATTTTATTTTTTATTTTTTTTGTCTAGTTACTTTCTATTGCTGTAATAAATACAAGCAAAAGTGACTTGGGGGAGGAAAGGGATTATTCCACCTTAGAGCTTACAGTCCACCAGGAAGGGGAGCCAGGGCGGGAAGGCAAGGCAGTGGCCTAGAGGCAGGAACTGAAGCATAGACCATGGGGCTGCTTCTCACTGGCTTGCTCCTCTTGCCTGTGCTCAACTTGTTTTCTTATACAACCTAGTAGCACCACCCACAGTGGGCTGGGAACTCTCATATCAACTAGCAATTAAGAAAATGCCTCAGAGGCATGGTCATAGGCCCATCTAATAGAGTCAATACCTAGATTGAGGATCCCTCTCTCCAGGTATGTCGGGTTGACCACATGAAGACTTAGAGCACAGTTTGGCATCTCACCACAGGAGAGCCAGGACCTGAAGGAGGACATTCAACCCTTCTGTGATACTGATTTTTTTTTAAAGATTAATTTATGTGTGTATGTGTGTCTATCTATGAGTTATGAATATATGTCAATATGTATATAGAGGCCAGTAAAGAATGTCAGATCCCCCAGAGTTGTGGAATGTCTGGCTTGTTATGTGAGTGCTGGGATCTGAACCCTGGTCCTTATGATTGCCAGCAATCACTCTTACCCACTAGGCCTTCACTCCACCCCCTGTAATGCTTCTTTCTACTGTCCAATGGAGGCTCCTGGACCATAGCTCAGGCAACTAAACCACAATATTGTTTATCTCAGCAGCGCCACTGACTCTTCTGAATTCTTTGTAGAACGTAGGAGATTAATTAACATGTTATATCTTTTCATTTTTACCTCAATCTTGTGAGAAAGAAGTCTGTATTATTATTAGTTTTTGCTACTATAACAGAATATCCAAACTGGGTAATTGATAAAGAATTGTAAACATAATTATTCATTTGTTTATTATAGTTCTGGAGGGTGGGAAGTCCAGTATAAGGTTCTATAGCTGGTGAGGGCCTTCTTGCTCTGTTAGGACAGGGGGTATCATAACTTGGCCAGAGGACAAGTGTGTAACTCATGACTTCATGCATGTGACCCTAAATCTAATTACCTTTCTATGGTGCTTTGAATGAAAAATATCTGCCAATAGGCACAACCGGTCCCAGTTGGTGGCACTGTGTGCAGAAATTTAAGAGTTGCAGCCTTGCTGGAGGAAACACGTCCCTAGGGGCAGCCTTTGAGAGTTCGTGGCCTTGTCCCAGTTCCAGCTTGCTCTCTCTGTTTCCTATGCATGCTTGAAGATGCTAGTGTTCAGCTTTCTGCTCCAGCTGCCTCAGGCGCCATGCCTTCCCGCCATGATGGACTCTCATCTCTCTGGAACCAGAAGCTAAAATAAACTCATCCTTCTGTAAGATGCCTTCATCATGGTGTTTTATCACAGCAACAGAAAAGTAGCTAATACATTCCCCCGAAGCCCAGCCTTCAATCAGTACCATGATATGTATCTCATGGTCTAGTTTCCAATAGTTGAAATTTGAGCCGGGCGTGGTGGCGCATGCCTTTAATCCTAGCACTTGGGAGGCAGAGGCAGGCGGATCTTTGTGAGTTCAAAGCCAGCCTGGTCTACAGAGTGAGTTCCAGGACAACTGGGGTTACAGGGAGACCCTGTCTCGAAAAAGAACAAAAAAAAAAAAAAAAAAAGAAACTTGGGGGAAATATCCAGTGTCTGTCTCCATCTTATGCAGCAGGAAACCGAGTAACAAAGTAACTAACCTTATTGCCCAGCTGGTGAGGTGCAATGCTGGGCTCCAGATCCAGGTCCACCTCCTGAAGAGCTCATTTCAGGCTCCACATCTCTCCTTTCCTCCTTCAGGACACCTATCTGCATCAAACAGCAGTCTTTGTGATTAGTGTGGTCCTTTAGCAAGGACTTAACCGTCTTGATATAAAACAAGGAGAAGGTATGAATCAGAAGATGGTACTTAGATCTTACTTTCTGAGAGCTGGTGAGATGGCTTAGTGAGTAAACGCGCTCTTGCCACCAAGCCCGATGACCTGAGTTTGGTCCCCAGAACCCACAAGTTAGGAGAAAATGGACTTGTTCAAGTTGTCCTCTGACCTCCACACCTGTGCTCTGGGATGTGCAAACCACTTCAGCCCACCCCACACACTAAAGAAATACATATTTAAATAGACTTTTAATAAAATCTTCCTTTTCCTCCTAAAGATGTAAAAGTCACTAGGTGAATAGCCATAAGTGGGAGGAGAATCTGATCTTTAGGAAAACTGAGGCAGGGGAGAATTTAAAGATGAGAACCTGACAGAAGTATGTAAAATATAAATGTGGAGAAGTGTGAGTAGAGTCTCGGCTACTTGGGAGGCTGAGGCAGGTGGGTCACTGGAGCTCAGGGCCAACCTGGACAATGTAACAAGACTTATCTCAAAAGAAAAAAAAAATTAAGGAAAGCATTTTGCCAAAACTGGTCTACAACACTCAGAGACTAGGCCTTGCTTTGGGTAAACCTGTAAGTAGGTAAGCTGCGTGTAGCAGGGGGAGGCTCTGCCCCCAGTTGTGTTGGTGGAGCACAGCAACGTCAGATCTCAGAACACAGCTTGGTGTTTGCAATGTTAGGTAGCCCATAAGGGCTGGAGCTGGAACAGGTTCTACAGACAACCTAAGTCCCATTTCCTGTTTGTGCCAGTGTACTGTGAAACCCAGCTTTTATACTAAAATCTCAATTTTCTTTCTATCTTTTTTTTTTTTTTTGTCTTTTTGAGACAGGGTCTCTTTTTAGTCCCAGCTGGCCTGGAGCTCACTATGTAGACCAGATGGGCCTTGAACTCACAAAGATCCACCTGCCTTTGCCTCCCAAGTGCTAGGATTAAAGGCGTGTGCCACCATGCCCGGCCTAAAATCTCAATTTTCTTAACCAACAGCCAGCCATGAGTTAATCAAGGACCTTAAGCATCACAAAAAGGAGTTAGATAGGAGGTGGTGGAGAAGACTGCGGCTGCATCTCAGAAGCTGTGTCTCCTTAGGTCAGAATGCCCCTTTCTGGTGAAGCACCCTGGAGGCTGAAGATAGATTGTTTCTGCTAGACAAAACTAAGGAGCTAGGACATTTCTCCACACGTGTTAAGAGGAGTGGTCAGCATGTCCATCATCATGAGCTTTTATAAAGGATCACAGGGAGATATACCCTAAAATTCCCCAGTCACATGATTTGTCAGGGGAAAAGGGGCACCACCCTCATGAATATTCATAAAGCTTCCTTAAACTTTACAGGATAAATTCCACTGTGCTCCTATGCCCTCCCCTGTGGTACACCCCACTCCAATCTGTTTTTGGGGTGTATGCTTAGTTTTTCTAAATAAACTTCTGCTTAGACAGTGTCTCTCAATTGAATTCCTTCCTTTAGAGAGACGACAAGGATCTACAGACCCCTGAGTGTCTGTAAGCTCTTCTCCAGTCTTTGTAGTCTCACATCACTAGAGCAGTTGGGAAGGGCTTTGTCATTTGTACTACTTCATGACAAACAGGAAATCTTGATGAGGAGACAATAAAATGAGAAAAATGAGAGCAGCCTAGAAGCACCTGAGGCTAAAAGCTGTTTCTTGGGAGAAGTTGGAGCCCAGGAAGAGAGTTTCAGAAAGAAGAGCCAATTAATGCCTCTTCAGCTCTGGAGCAACTGCTGGACTGTGGGACACACACTAATTGCAATCCCATTCAACACAGGGGAGTGCTCTGGGTGCCCCTCCTCCACCCAGGCTTCAAAGGCCCCATTGTGAGTGATCAGTTTAGGTAACAAGAGTGCTCTCTTCTGGGCTGTGTGGGTCTTCAGAAGTCTTCCTGAGGCTGGAGAGATGACTCGCAGGTTAAGAGCACTGGTTTTTCTCTTCCCAGCACACATGTCTGGTAGCTCACAACTGCCTGTAATTCCAGTTTGGGGGACTCCTATGCATCTCATGGCCTCCTTTGGCACCCTGTGCATGCACAAATGAATCTTAAAAAAAAAAAAAAAAGACCAGACATAGTGGTGCACACCTTTGGTCTCAGCATTTGCTGATGGATCTCTATGAGTTCAAGGCCAGCCTGGTGTATATATAGATTTCCAGTCCAGTCAGGGTTACAGAGTGAAACCCTGTCTGAAAAAAACCCCAAAATAAATAATAAATAAATAAATAAGAAGGACAGAAGGAAAGGAAGGAAGGAAGGAAGGAAGGAAGAAAGAAAGAAAGAAAGAAAGAAAGAAAGAAAGAAAGAAAGAAAGAAAGAAGAAAGAAAAGAAAGAAAGAAAGAAAGAAAGGGAAGTCATTACTGACTCTTCATTCCGTCGTATTCTTGAATAAGTAAAAGAAAATGTTCCTAGGCCACACAGAGCAATGTGTTTTGAAACTCAGAGTTAAATGTCAAGGTCTCAGCTGTCAGGGGGCAGTTTGGACTCTGTTTTTAGGTAGAGGGTGGGCTTAAGCAGCCATGGTCAGGAGCAGGTGCCTAGGGCATTGCCCATGTTCTGCTCAGTTCTGTTCCTATGTGCTTGGTGAGCTGGTTGATTCTTCTCCAAACATCTGCAAGCTGTCAGGAATCAACACTTGCTTTTCTCCTTTGCCATTGCTGATAGTGTTCATGAGGGGCTGTAATGAAGGGACTTGGGAGATTCTCAAGACAGACACTGTTTAATTGCTTGGGTTGTGTTTCCGAGCAAGCTCAGGTGTGATGAGCTGACGACCGCCTAGGGCATCGTCAGGATTCTTGCTCTGTAGCAAAGGGCAGGCCTCGGGCATAGTCCAGTCCATCTTAGCCTCTCTACTGCATGACAGATGTGAGCTCCGGCTATCCTCATTAGTCTGGTTACAGGCATAAGCACGTACAGGGGATGTCACCTCTAGAGTATTGTGGCCATTACCTCTCAAGACTCCCCAAAGAGGAGAAATGCTGTTAACAGGAAGACAGGGTTGATGTCAAACACCTAGAGAGCAACTTATGTCTGCTACCCTTATGTAATTTGCCCCAAGTCGTAAGATTGAGCCGAATAACTTAGATAGCAGACTAATTTAGTTTTTTTCCCAATTGTTGCTTCCATTAATGACTATGAGAAGTCATAGCATATTTGTAAAACACTTTATAGCTTCTAAGAAACTGCACGTAGGTGGTTTCCTTTGGCTTCGAACATCTCTGTGAGATGCTTTCAAGTAAGAAAAATGAACAACCTCCAAACAGCTCAAGAAAAATACCTCCTTTTTCTCCAGCTTAACAACCTCTCTTCTCCCTCAGTTATTCCAGGACTCGAGTCCCTTTCCATCTTCTTTCATCTACCTATTATCTATTATCTATCTATTTATCTATCTATCCATCTATCTATCTATCTATCTATCTATCTATATCTTTTACCTATTTACTTACCACTTCTATCTTTCATATATTTATCATATCAATATCTATTAGCTATCTATGACCTATCTGTCATATCTTTAGCTACCTGTCATCTATTTATTATATCTATCTATCAATCATCTATCTACTTAACTATCCTCTATCTACATATCAAATCGATCTATTTGTCTTCTCTACCTATCTCTATCTACCTATCAATTCATCTATCTCTATCTATCTATCTATCTATCTATCTATCTATCTATCTATCTATCTATCTTAGCCACTTTTCTGTTGCTTTGATAAAACCATCATGAGCAAGGGAACTTATAAAAGGAAGAGTTTATTTGAGCTTACAATTGATGGTTCCAGGGAATCAGAGTCCATTGTGGTGGGAAGCATGGTGGCCAGGGCTAGAGCAGCAAGCCGAGGGTCACATCTCGCAATGAGCACAGGAAGCAGAGAGAGAGACTGGAGACCGCAAGGCTTGTTAAACTCACTAAGCCTGCCCCCCGATAACATACTTCCTCCAGCACAGCCAAACCTTCTAAGACCTCCAAGAACAGTGCCACCAACTGGAGACGAAATGTCTGAATACTTAAAGCCTATGGGGGACACTCTCATTCAAACCACCACACTATCTATCATCTACCTATCTACAAGGTCTCATGTAGTCCAGGATGGCCTGGAACTGGCTATGTAGCCAAAATGATCTTGAACTTCTGATCCTCCTGCCTCCATCTCCTAAGTGCTGGGATTAGAGATGTCTCCTACAATGGCCAGTTTATGAGACACTGGAGATCAAATTCAGGGTCTTGTGCATGCTAGACAGGCACTTTATCAACTGAGCTACATTCCCAGTCACTTTTTCAATTTTTGAGTGAATGCCTCCTGTGGATTATAACTAACATGTTATGATTTTTTTTTTTTTGAGGTAGGGTCTCCCTGTAGCCCCAGCTGGCCTGGACCTCACTATGTATACCAGGCTGGTCTCCAGAGATCTACCTGCCTTTGCCTTTCCAGTGCTTGTATTAAAGACATATGCCATGATTTGCATCTAAGATGCCTGCCTGGAGCACGTATGTTGAAAGTTTGGTCCCCAGGTGGTGGTGCTATTTGGAGATGGTGGACACATTAAGAGTAGGACCCAGCTGGATGAAGCGGGCCTCTGAAGGCACATCCTAGACAGGTGTATTGGGACCTTGGACCCTCTGTTTCTCTTTCTGTTTCATGACCGTCATAAGTGGCCTTGTTCTGCCATATATACCCCACCTGCCATGAACTTCTGTCTCAAACATGCCCAGAAACAATAGACCCAAGTGACCAGGAACCAAAGTCTCTGAAATTATGAACCAAAAGAAATCATTATTCCTTATAAATTGATTGTCTTAGGTAATTTTGTCACAGCAGCAGAAAGATAACACACAGTAAAAAGGGAAGAATATACGAATTCTCTCAGTCTGGTCTTTTAAGATATCAGGCTGAGGGGCTGGAAAGATGGTCCAGCAGTTAAGAGCACTGGCTACACTTGCAGTGGACCTGGGTTTCAATCCCAGTACCCATATGGCAGCTCACAACTGTAGTTCCATGGGATCTAACACCCTCTTTTGGCTTCTAAGGGCGCTGCACCCATGTGGTGCATTTACATAAATACAAGCAAAACACTTAGGCACATAAATTAAAAATTAAAAAGATATTTTTAAAATGAAAGATGCGAGGACAATGATGTAGTATATCCCAGCTTTCATACTGCATTGAGAAGATCTTAGTCACAACATATCTGGTCAGCCCTGTGCCTTCCTGCCCCAGTGCCAAGTATTCTGAGTTAGCTGCATAGCCTTCCAAGGGTCCTAGACTAACTATAGAGGGAAGATATATGCAGATGCAAAGACTCAGCCAGAGATAAAGAAAAGCCTCTCTCACATTCTCTTTATCAAGCCGTTCAAGTCATCTTCCTTTGCCACAATTTTTTGTGGCCTTTCTAGTCCCCAGTATCTATTATTTTGGAATTCTTTATGCTTGTTGCTACTATCTATTATATTGGAATTCTTTATGCTGATTCACCATTGGGATTAGTCTGTAGAGAATAAGAATTCAACTGACTTAAAACAAGACCTGGATCGAATCAATTGTGTTTGATCATCTTCTGCATTGGCATACACCTACTATCTCCCTTCCACTGGGACTCCTTCAAGGGAGCCATGATTTCACGTGATGTGACTTATGTATGTCCAAACATCCCCAGACTTTGGACCAAAGTATGAGGATCCTTAAGATTCAAACTTAAATCTTAATTTCTAGCAAATATTTCATGACAGTATTTGCAGTTCTGTATAGTCACCCCGTCCTCCAAGCCTTTCTCTTTCTCTTCTTCCCAGAATTATTCTAAGACCTGAGTCATTTTCACTGTGTTTTCTCCCCTGATTTTGAGTGGGTGCCCTATGTGGATAGGGCACTATGATGTATATTTTATTTTATTTATTTATTTTTTAATTAATTTTATTTATTTCTGTATGTGTATGAATGTACTGTCTGCATGCAAGTCTGTGCACCCGTGTCGTGCAATGCCGCGGAGGTCAGAAGAGGGTCTCGGATTCCCCTGGAACTGGAGTCCTCCTGGAACTGGAGTTTCAGACGGTTCTCTGCTGCCATGTGGGTGCTGGAGATCGAACCCGGGCCCTCTGCAAGAGCAGTCGTGCTCTTAACCGCTAGGCCATCTCTCCAGTCCCATGATGTATATTTTAAATGTCCCCCCAAAACATGTACTGATCACCCTTGATTCCCAAATGATAGCAGACCATGGACCACACCAAGAAAATGCACTCAGCTTCCAGTGCTTACAGTCCTGAGCACCTCAAGCTCTGATCTCCCAGGGGTTGGACTACAGAGAACCTTCCTGTTACTTACTCATTATTATGGGTTTCCCCTGCAGGTGTTCTTGGTCTGCAATGTAACACCGAAGTCAGTGTTAGTTCTACACATTTCCCAGACTGGGTGCATGGCCTCAAGTTGACCAAGCCCGAGTAGTAGCAGAGGCTGTATAGATGTGCCCATGCACTGATCCAAGGCACTAACACCCATTTTATTCCACACATGCTCTCACATTGAATTTTCTGGGTCTTACGGTATCTATAATTTGGTTCTCTTCAATTGTTCTACAGTCCAGCAGGTCTCAATTCAATGTCATTGGATCCCCAGGCACAAGCATGATTTAAGTTCTTTTTTTACAGGAAAAGTCTTGGCAAATAGACTATAAGGCATGGAGTATTTAGATCTCAACTAGGCTGCATCCTGTCATCCATGGCCTGGGTCTCCGGGTCCCTCTCAGTTTGGTGTGTTGCTTTGGTCTGCTATATTAGTGTTACGGATGCATGGTCATCATGCTTTTTTTTTTTTCTTCACATACACAAAGTGATAAAGACAATATTTATGCCCAATCTGTGTGACTCCCCAAATTACCAGTGAAGATGTCTGTCTTTAAGGAAAATGATTGCATTGTCCTGGCAATCCTCAAAAGGCTACCAAAAATAGGGCTGGAGAGATGGCCTAGCGGTTAAGAGCGCCGACTGCTCTTACAGAGGACCCGGGTTCGATCCCCAGCACCCACATGGTGGCCGAGAACCGTCTGAAACTCCAATTCCAGGAGAACTCCAGTTCCAGGGGAATCCGAGACCCTCTTCTGACCTCCGCGGCATTGCATGACACGGGTGCACAAACTTGCATGCAGACAGTGCATTCATACACATACAGAAATAAAAAAAAAAATTTAAAAAAAAAGGCTACCAAAAATAAATAAATAAATAAATAAATAAATAATAAAATGTTTCAATCAAGCCAAACTTACTATAGACTCGGTGCCATACAGAAAGTACCATCTTGGCAACCTTAGCATTACAGCGGAGGGGGAAACCAGGAAAGATAGATTTAGGGTATTAGAGCCAGGGCTAGGTAAGTCAAAGCAAGTCTTATAAAATATAGGAGCTTAATTTGTGCCAGGAAAGTTCAGACAGATGACCACATGCAGCAACGTGCTTAAATTGAAGACTGACCAGCAAGCTGTAGTCTTGGTAAGTGATGTAGTAAAGCTGGTTCAGAGCACTGACTTTCAGAAGAAAGCCTTCCCAAGAACAGATAGCTCAGTTACGTCTTCCTTGTTCCCAAACTGTCCTGCATTGTATCACATGTTTAACTACAGGTTGCCCCATATTGTAGGAATGACTTTTATTCATGGACATAATCTGGACTAATAACTTTTTTTTGGACTAATAACTTTTAATTAACCCCAGTAAAACCATGTTCTCTGTGTCTTGTGACCTTGCACTTGATCTTGTTTCCTAGGCAACCTCAATTTGGCACTCTACCCAGAAAGATAATGAATGGTGAATGAATGTGGGTTTGCTTGAGAATCACCGTATCAAATGGCTGAAAGGCAGAGCCCCATCTCCATTGGGCATGGTGGATATTGGGAAGGGTGTGTGACCTTGGATGAATGAGATATTCTAGAACTATGGATGACCAGGTTGGACGGTCTGCTAAGATTAGGGTGGAGGCAAGCCTGTACTTCCCCAGTTGAAGGTGGAGAAACCATTTTGAATAAGGTTATTGGTGGGGCTAGACTCAGGACGCAGTTCCAGAGACAGAGTTCCAACAACGGAGTCCATCAGCGCATTTCCAGGAGTCAGACAGTTCCAAAGGAATCTAGTGGAGCAAGCATCCTCTGATTTCAGACCCACTCCTAAAAAACAAATTAAGGGCTAGGCTACTTGTTCAGGGAACTGTAATGTCCACATAGTACCACTGTATGAGTTTATTTTAGGAGTGTTTATCTCATTTTCTTGACCAGATTCAAAGCTTCTTCAGATCATGATCCACGTTTTCAACCTTCCAACCGGGCACTTCACAGAACCCAGAACCATGCTATGGACAGCACCTCCCTCAATAAAACATCACTTCTTCTAAGAAGTCTTCTGTGATGCATTAATCAGGCATGGCTTGGGGTCTAGTGAGATGGCTCGGTGGGTAAAGGCACTTGCTACCAAGCCTGATGACCTGAGTTCAAGTCCGAGGACCCACATGATAGAAAGAAAGAAATGACTCCCACAAGTGCCCTCCACATATGGATTGAGGCATATATGCACACATATACATGCAAAATAAAGAAATAAAAATAAACACTTTTTCACACAATTTTGGTGCATATTGTCTAGTACATCTTGCCTTGTCTTTTATTGTTTCTTGAGAAGGGACTCATTCCTTTACTAAAACACACAAAATGAATTTTTGTAAAAATTTTGGTAGCACCTTTAGTACTTTGACAAGGACTCAGTTATAATTATTCACAGAATTTAATCTGTGAATCTATTAATATTAGCAAGAAGGGGGGGAAAGTTAATCATTCCTGAACATAAAGGAACACTGGCAATTTTAAGGCATGTGGGATCTGATGCTGCCCTTCTGGATGGAAGTGGATCTTGGGATGGAGTGGGAGGACATATCATTGAACACAGTCAAGGATCCCGTAGGGAAGAAGAGGGCTAGAGGTTGGAGAAATAAAGGCCAGTGTGATGCTGATGGGTGATGGATTGGCAACCCTGGGGGAAGTGGAGCAGTGCCTGCTTCACCCTCAGAGCTGCTTCCAATTAGCTTGTGTGCCTGCCTGCTCTTTGGCTATATTATGAGCTCCACAGGGTGGGCCCGAACCATGGTTCTCTCCTTTGTGTGTCCCTAGTGCTCACCATTGTGACATCCCTTCACAATAAGGAGGGTTGAACAGAACTGATTATGAGACAGACTTTCAATTGTAGCAGCATCAGATACATTTGTTGTTTAGATGTCTAAAACTTAGCAAAAATGACTGTCCCCCGCTGTGTCTGTCTTCATGGTCTAATTCTGGCAGTCATGGATATTAGCTGCCCTGTAATCTCCTTCTCTTATCTCCTTCATTAAGTGTCTCCTCCAAATGTCTTTTCAAGAACTGCTTTCATTATATCATTTTTACTGATACCAGTCTCAGGTCCAGTTTTCCCTCCGGCAGTTTCCTTAATTGGTGATTTGGCAGCATTGGGTTTTGTCTTCTAACCTGCCAGTTTCCTTCATTTAGAAGCAAATTCTGTCAAATGAATGAGTGCCCATAGCACAATTACCAAGCACAAAACGAAAGCACAAATATGCATTAGCTTACCAGGGTAGTGCCTAGTATATTAAAAAAGAAAGAGGCAAGGTGATGAGATTGACAGGAGACCAGAGTGTTTCAGGTTTTCATTCGGTTTTATTGCTGCAATATCCCATTTGATGGCCTCCAGCTTTCAGGGCCTCGGCTCCCCGCAATGACACTAATGAAGAAATGCTGCTTTTTGTTCATTCTTTAACCAACTGTGTTGCTCTTTAATGGGAATATGGCGCTTTCCCTCCTCTTCATGCCGTTATGAACAGGCACGTCTCTGGGGTGCCTCTGATGAATACAGCACTCTTCTCCCTTTGGGATTTCTCTGATTAGATGGTAAATACACTTCCTGTCAATAAATTCAGTGTTCCAGATATTTCAAATTTTGAGCAGAAACAAGGATTACTCTTCCAGCTGGAGCAAAGCAAAACTCAAGGGGGAAGAATGATCACTTTATTGTTCATTATATTTCTCTGCTTTGTGGACTCGACTCACTTCTTTTTAATTATTTCCTAATCATCTTCTTCAGTCTGCTTTTGATTAAGGCTCCCACACTTTTGGCCGTTTTGTTATATTATTTGCACACCAATGACTTCTAAATAGTGTCTCACTTGAGCAGAGACTTGCCCCACCACTTGGGCAGAATGTCCACTCTGGCCTGGTTTCCCAGGAGGCTCATTTAGCGTCTCATCTGTTCTCATCTTTGGATTCCTTCTGTTGGGCCAGAAGTATGGAATCTGGACCTTCTGTCAATGCTCAGATTCCAATATAAACACGGCTAGACGGAAGCTGCCAGGACCATCGGGGTAGTCAACAGTTCATGCTGATTTTCATTCAGTCTCATCTCCACCCTCATCCTGAAAGAGTTTTGGATTAGGTCCAAACTAATGGGCACATAACTAGAATGGCATCTTCAAGATGCAAGGACAAACAATGCAGTGTTCCTAAGCCACTTCACGGTTATGTCTTAATAAAGAAACAGCCTGACTCTTACCATTTGTTTTAAGGCCAAGAGTGGACTCTAACTACTGAGCCCCTGTTCCTTCAGATGTCTGTTAGAACTGTGCTCTCGAACAAGGCCTTCACTCATCCTTTTATTGAAACAGTATCTCCAGAATGAGATGGAGAATAAAAGTCAGGACCTCCCCTTTTGTCCCTAGACCTGGAACATGACACACTCAACTACTACCAACAAACATTTCTCAACTTCCTCATTGTTTGCAATGAGAGAAGCACATTGCTTTCAGCACTCTGTTATGTAAAGCATGCATATAAATGGTCATACACTGTCTTGGTGGAGGGCAGGGAAGGGTCCTGAAGGATTAAGGCCATATGCCCAGGTAACAAGAGAAGCACATGGCTCAGTGAGCTTGTTTACATTATAAGTAGTAACCTTTTGATTACAAGAATAGGTAAAAGTCTTTAGTCTAAATTAGGTCTCTATTGTAAAAGTCATTCCTACAAAATGAGAGATCTTCCCAAAGGTAGGGAGCAAACCAATTATTCTCTTACTTTCATAAGCATTTTGTTATTAAAGGACAATGGACAAATTTGTATCTTATTGCACAATGAAAGAGTCTAAACCACACAAAAATGTCAAATTGAATAAGCAGATTCAAAATCTTTTTTCAAAGAAAAGAGAAGCTGATAAACATTTTTTTAAATTTTTATTTATTTATTTATTTATTTATTTATTTATTTATTTTTATTTGTATGAATGTATTGTCTGCATGCAGGTCTGCGCACCTGTGTCGTGCGATGCCGCGGAGGTCAGAAGAGGGTTTCGGATTCCCCTGGAACTGGAGTTCTTCTGGAACTGGAGTCACAGACGGTTCTCAGCCACCATGTGGGTGCTGGGGATCGAACCCGGGTCCTCTGCAAGAGCAGTCGGCACTCTTAACCGCTAGGCCATCCCTCCAGCCCCCGATAAACATTTTTTAAATAAAAAAAACCTTATGTTTCAAATACAACTGAAATCATTGAGCATGCATGCCTAGCAAAGTCTTGCTGCTACTTTTTGTTGGCATTAGCGTCATAATTACTACTATGTTGTTAGCAATTCAAATCAACCACCATTTATTGAGTCACTGTTATAAAAGATGGGAGGAAAATAAATGACATGGCCTTTGAATTAAGAAACCAGAGCAACAATGCTAGAAATAAACATGCAAATGACTGCTATAAAGTAAGTCTGAATGGCCCAAGGTCTAATTAGGCAATGTCAAAGAAGGAACAGGTATTTCTGACTCAGGTTGCTGATGGAGAACTGGAATTGAAATACTCATTAGTTACTTTTTTTCCTTGCGGTGACTAAATACCTAATAAGAAACAGCAGGCTTTGTTTGAAATCCTAGACCATCATGGTGGAGAAGGCACCACCATGGGAGCACGGAACAGCTTGTCATATTGCATTCACAATCAGGAAGGAGGCAGACATGAATGCTGGCACTCAGCTCCCTTTTCCATTCTTCCTTTTTATTCAGTCTGAGATGCTGGCTCATAGGATGTTGCTGTCTATATTCCTGCTGGTCTTCCCTCCTCAGTTAAATCCCTCTGGAACACCCTCAGAGAGACGACCAAAGGTGTGTCACCTAGTTGATTCCAAATCCAGTTAATATTGTACTTTAACCATCACAAGGCATCTGACAGGTTTTATACAGTAAAGCATTGTTAGTTTTCTAGGTTGAAAGAATTGTACAACCAAAGCTGTAAGGCAAAGAAAAACCTGCATGTTCGGGGAATGAAAAATCTCATGTGGCCGGAACAGACGTTAGAGGACGTTAGAGGGCGGTCCAAGATAAGAAGGCTGGAAACACAGCTCAGGAGGGGCTTGGGTACCAGGCTACTATTTTGTATTTTACGGAGGTGATAGAATGTGGACATTTCACAGCTTAGTGAACCTGGGTATCAGTTCTTTATCCACAATATAAAGATAATAATATTAGTTATTGACTAAAATTGTTGGGAAGATTAAATGCATGTAGAAGAACTTGGCACATTTATAGACACAAAGTAAGCTCTCAAGCAAGGATAGCAATTATAATTTTTTTATATTTTTTTAAATTTTAAAAAATTTTCATTTATTTTATATGTGTATGAATGTACTGTCTGCATGTAGGTCTGTGCACCCGTGTAGTGCAATGCTGCGGAGGTCAGAAGAAGGCGTCGGATTCCCCTGGAACTGGAGTCAGATACAGTTTTCAGCCGCCATGTGGGTGCTGGGGATCGAACCTGGGTCCTCTGCAAGAGCAGTCGGCACTCTCAACCGCTAGGAGATCTCTCCAGCCCCACAATTATAATGTTTTAATATTATAGACATATCATTGCAGCAGATATTAAGAATTAATTGGAAATACTGGAAAGGTGAGGTAGCAGAAGCAGAGGAAGAAGAAGAGGAGGAGGAGAAAGGGGAGGAGGAAAAAAGAGGAGAAGAAGGAAAAGGAGAAGGGGAAAGGAGGAGGGGGATGGAAAGGGAGAAAAACTTGGTAGTTGTTGCAATGCCCAAGATGTTACAGGAAAATTTGGGTAGGGAATTGTTCTCTACAGTCTGGAGGAATATCTATGATGGTCATACTTTTCATTTGGAATGTGTTTACTAAGGGCATAATAAGCCCAATTAAAAGAACACATAGCAACAGATAACAAACTATAATCAAATTGGGTGCTCAAAACATCTAGCAGAAACCTACTGAGGAAGCCCTGTCAGCTAGAGTTCTGACAGAGTGCCAGGCACAGCATGGTGTCCCCTCAGGTGAGGCTTCCAAGTAAAAGAGCAAATAGCAACAGAGTGCTCAGCATCCAGCAGAAATCAACCTGGGGAGTTAAATCGACAGGGGGAGTTGCGACTAAGCTTTCTCTCCTTGGATGAGCTTCTCACGGTTGAACTTGCGGCTTATCAGTCCCGTCATGGGCATTATTATATTACAGGACAATTGGAGATGGTTTGCCTTCTAGCTGTATTCAAGGATAAGAAGTTTTTCTTCTTGGGCTGCTGTGCTGTCTTCTCCTCCTTGCTACAGAGTTAGGGTGACCAGCTCGTGTCCTGACACGGGCCTTAGAGGATGCTAGAAGCCGAACATGCTGGCATCGGGAAAAGAGAGAGGGGGCAAGAGAGGCAACCCAGCTTCCAGAACCAGTTTCTCAGTGGACTCAAATAATACATAGCAACTTACCAATCTAATGTACATCTTAGGAGCAGAGTTTGTTACCCTTTAAGTAAGGCAGGCATCTTTTAGAGAAAACTCCTTTAGAAAAGTGCTCTTTCCTTTTGTTCTTTTCTTTTCTTTCTTTTTTTTTTTTTTCCGGCTAAAACTTTACAGAGAAAACTGAGCATGCCTGGAGGCAGTCTTGTTTGCCATTTTTATAATGGAAACACAGTCTGCCATCTTTATGGTATAAGCTGAGTGTATTGGAAAGGGTTCCTGTCTGCCATTTTAACCCTTCAAACATGTGTTCCATGACCTTAAGGTAAAAATGCTCCCAAATGTACCTTCCATCTTTCTTTCCTAAACTACGACCTTAAATTAAGTATGTTCAGGAATGTGTCCAGCATCAAAGTGCCTTCCCACATGAATAAGCACAAATGCTGCCAACGAAATTCCCATGCTTCCTTTGCCAGAGGAAGCTACTGATTTGGAAATAAATACATACTCTCCTTACCTGCTGCAGACAATAAATCCATCTATATCCTTTTTTTATTTTTTAAATGTTTTATTTACTATTATTATTTTATGTGTATGAGTGTATTGCCTGCCTGTGGATAAGTGCACCTGTGTCATGCCTGAAGAGGGTCAGAGTAGGGCATCAGATCCCTCGGAACCAGAGTTATAGACAGTTGTTAGCCACTATGTGGGTTCTGGGAATTGAATTCGAGTTCTCTACAAGAGCAGCCAATGCTCTTAACTGCTGAGCCATCTCTCCAGTACCTATGGACATTCTTATTTCTTGGCCATGCTCATTTGGGGATTTACCCTCTCCTAGATGTAAACCATTGCCTTCAGTTACAAGTTGACAGAACTTGGTGGCTTTCATGATGCAAAGGTAAAAAAAAAGAGTATAACATGAGTCAAGTGTTTAGCTTCCGTGGTTGATAAGACTGTAGACTGTGATGCTGTTATTTGGAAAAGCAACTGAAGACATAAGTTGGGCTATTTGTGGGGAAGGAGCTATTCAGTTCAGTGTTTCTTTCTTTCTTTCTTTTTTTTTTTTTTTTTTTTTTTTCTTTTGAGACAGGTCTCCCTGTAGCTCCGGCTGTCCTGGAACTCACTCTGTAGACCAGGCTGGCCTTGAACTCACAAAGATCTGCCTGCCTCTGCTTCCCAAGTGCTAGGATTAAAGGAATGCACCACCACGCCCGGCTCTTCAGTGTTTCTTAGGACTGCTGCAGTAAATACTACAAACTGAATGGATTAAGATCACAGAAATTATTTTGTGTGTGTGTGTGTGTGTGTGTGTGTAAGTGCACCCATATCATATAATGCCCTAGAAGGTCAGATGGCGTTGGATCCCCTGGAATTGGAGTTACAGACAGTTGTTCACTGCCATGTGGGTGCTAGGATTTGAACCCGGATCCTTCTAAAGAGCAGTCAATGAATGCTCTTAACCCCTGAGCCATCTCTCCAGCCCAAAGATCACAGAAATTCTTAAATCAAATGTCTCAATACACAGCAACTCTTCAGCACAAAGAAAAGGCAATGCAGCCTGGTCCTTGCTGAGTGCGTGTTCACAGTTCTACCTCTCATGACCTTGTAGAGCACCCAACCATATGTGTGTTACCATGTAGTCTAGTTTGCTTCTCCAATGCTACGATAAAAACTCTGACCAAAACCAACTTGGGGAGGAAAGGGCTTATTTATCTTACATCTCCTGGGTCATAGTTCATCACTGAGGGAGCCCAAAGTAGGAACTCAGAGCAGGAACCTGGAGGCAGGAGCTGGAGCACAGGCCGTGGAGGAATGCTGCTTACTGGCTTGCTCCCATGGCCCATGCTCAGCCTGTTTTGTTTGTTTGTTTGTTTGTTTTTGGGTCTTTTTTGAGACAAGGTCTCCCTTTAGTTCCAGCTGGCCTAGAGCTTGCTATGTAGACCAGGCTGGTCTTGAACTCACAGAGATCTGCTTGCCTCTGCCTACCGAGTATGGGGATTACAGGCGTGTGCCACCATGCCCAGCAGCCTGCTTTCTTACACAAGACACAACAACCTGCCTAGGAGTGCCACTGTCCACAGTGCCACATCATTCAACAATCTAGAAAATACCCCACAGACATGGCCATAGGCCAGTCCAATGGAGGCAATTCCCCAATGGAGGATCCCTCAACCCAGGTGTGTCAAGTTGACACTAAAGCGATCCAGCACACAATGTATGCAGGACAAAGAAACTGAACAGGAAAGGAAACAACAGAGTATATAAAAAGGCTGGGTATTTCCACATTCTAGGCTCTGTCTCAGGTACAAACCCATGGAGCCAGGTGCTAGCATGAATAAACTACTTCCTGGAGGAAAGAATGCTTTGAGATCTCATATCTCTGCATCTAAAACCTGCAATAGTGAGCATCACATGCTCTTTGAAGGCTGCAGGGGAGAAGCTGGCCTTCCTTTCTGAGGCTTGCTAGCAGTGCTTGGTGCTTCTTGCCTTGTAGCACATCGCTTTAATCTTCATTGCCATCGTCACATAGTAGTCGTCTCTATATGTGTATGTATCTTTCCTCCTCTGCTACGGACATGACTTACATTGGATTAAGGGCCCACGCTACTCCATATGATCTCATCTTAATTCAATTACATCTTCTATAACCTTAATTCTGAAGTTCACATTCTTAGGCACTGAGGATTAGGACTTCAATGTATCTTTTGAGCAAATGCTATTGAACTATTAACAATAATTTTCTACAGCTCAGGGGAGAAGTCAGAGCTACAGGTGTATAACTTAAGAATCACCCCTTTAAGATGGCAGCAGGAACATGGGAGTGATTATATGAAACCAGATAGAAAAAGAACATAGACTGAAAAGAAGGAGTAAGGATCAACTCCATATCATTCTTCTCATTATAGAAGCCTCTGCTCCACAACAGACCAAGAATTACTACTAAGTATGGGTGAGTCTGGTCTTGGTGGTTACTGAGCAAGACTTGGGCAGAAATTGGTATATGTGAGAGGGAGCTTTAAGTGATACACCAGAGGATATAAAGCTGGATGTTGGATCAAGATTTGTAGGTGACAACAAAGTCACATGGAATAGAAACTCGTATGGGTGATAGAAGCCCTAACTTCTACTTGCAGTAAAGGGCAGGACGACAGTAATGGTTAGCTTAACTTTTGACTTGACACAACCTAGCATCATCTAGGAAGAGCATCTCAGTGAAGGATTTTCTACCACAGGTTGGCTGCAGGGCCTGGCTGTGAGGGAGTTTTCTTAATTGGGTTAATTGAGGTGCCCACTGTGGGCAGCACCATTCATTACTCAGGGAATCCTGTACTACATAAGCATGGAGAAATCGAGCTGAGCGAGGAAGCAAGAGAACATGTACACATTCATTTCTCTCTGCTCCTGACAGTGACATAACCAGCTGGCCCGAGCTCCTACCACTGTGTCTTCCCTGCAGGGTAGACAGCATGTAACTGTGAACTACAATAAACCCCTTTCCTTGGGGTATTTTATCACAGTAACAGAGGGGGGAAAAAAGACAGTATTTCTCAAAGTGTGGCCCCTACAGAAGCAGCATCACCTGGCATTATGCTAGAAATTTGAATTGTTGGGTCTCTCTCAAATCTCCCCAGTGAGACATCTGGGACCAGCTGGGGGCCCACAATATGTATTATAGCTAGCCCTCCAGTTAGTTCTGGTGTGCACCCATGCAAGTGAAAAATGCCACAGCATTAGACAGTGTTAAGCACCAATTCATAAACCAAAATTAACAGTAGGAGGAATTCTTCTGGGTGTTATTTCATAACAAACTTCTGCTTAGTGCTCAAGTCCAGGGCTTTGAAGATGATTTGTTCTCTAAATCCAGAGGAGAGGAACAGGGTTTTAATTAGCAATGTGATTAAAGGCAGCTAAAGTCTAGTGCAATGGTATCTGACAGCCTTTTCTAATTAAGCTTATCTTAATATAATGTTAATCACAGTATAGATTAGTTTTCACTCTGTTGCTATAAGCAAGGTCAATATTTTTGGGGGAAAATAGTGTAATTGGGGCATTAGGCCATTCCTCCAGGTGAGGTGGGAGGCAGATTCTAGGAGGTGTATAAGATTGAATTAGCTACCTTTTATCACTGTGATTAAATATCCAAAAGAAGCAATTTAAAGAGACAGGATTTGGTTTGGCTCCTGGTTTAAGAAGATACAGTTCATGGAGGAGAAGGCGTGGTGTGGCAGGACCAACTCCCATCCACATAGCAGAACATACAGGCTGCTCGTTCACATCTTGACAGTTCAGGAAGCAGAGAGACAGGAAGCAGACTGGACTATGAAGCCTCTAGGCCAGCCCCCACTGACCCATATTCTTCTGTGAAGTTCTGCTTCTTCAGTTTCCCACAACTTGCCAAAAAAAATGCCACTAGCTGGGGGACCAAGTGTTTAAACACCTGAGTGTATTGAGAACATTTTATATTCAAACCATAACAAAGATGATCCATCACAGGAGGGGCTGGAAGAATGTGTTAGGGCTTGCATATAAAAATGATTGACAGGAGTGAGGGTTAACTTTTATTTTATTTTATTTTTACTTATTTATTCTTTCATTATTTTTATTTTATGTGGATGAGTGTAGTGCCTCCATGCAAGTAAGTGCACCTGTGTCATGCAATAAACAAAGGTGTCAGAAGAAGGTGTCAGCTTCCTCTGGAACTGGAGTTACAGATGGCTGTTAGCTGCCACGTGTGTGCTGGGAATTGAACCTGGGTCCTCTGCAAGAGCAGTCAGTGCCCTTAACTGCTGAGCCATCTCTCCAGCCCCTTAACTCATAAAGTGACTCTGGCACCCTCAGTTAGTGCTTCTGTAAGAGGAATGTATTTGTCTAATTTTCATAGCACTAAGGTAAGAATTCCAGGGCCTGGAAGAGTTTGACAGGGGAAAATTCACACGGTCACATTCATTCATTCACTGTGTATTATACCTCATTATACTCAATATTGATTATATACATTATCTAGTTTTACCTACAGTGACTGTACCTTAAATAGACAAGTGACATTACTGAAAAGCAAATATTAACCATAACCTCATTTTAGCAGCGAGAGAGGAGCTAGAGAGAAGAGCTAATGTTTATCTTCTGCCTGATCAGGCAGCTTAGCTTAGGAAGGATGCTGGAGGTTGCCGTGGGCCAGCCGTGACTGCAAGTCACCTAAAGGGTCTATGCTATGGTTTTATGTGTGTTAGAGCCAATAATGAGAGGACCTTCCCCATCAGGGCATTGTGGAAATTAAATAAGTTGATACTTTGAACATTTTTAGGTTAATGCTAAAAATAGAACAAACAGTACAAGTTTAATGCAAGAATGTCTGGGGTTGGGGTGGAGGGTTAAAGTGCTTGCCTGACAAGCACAAGTACCTGAGTGTGATACTCAGAACCCAGGTAAAACCTTGTCCAGCATGGTGACACATGCTTGTAATCCCGGCACTGGAGCTGTAGAGACAGGTTACCCAGGGCTCGATGGCCAGCCAGCCTGGTCCAATTAAGCTTCAAGCCAATGAAAGATCCCATCTCCAAGGAGGTAGACAGTAATCCTGAGAACGACACCTGAGGTTGTTCTCTGGTGCACACGTGTGGGTACACACACACACACACACATGCACGCGCGCGCGCACGCACATTAAAAATGTTTGAATTCTTTTTGTAAATGACTTCCTTACTTTTGCTTATGCTATTTTTTTCTCTTTTTGAGATATGCTCTCATGTAGCCCAGGCTGGTCTTGAACTCACTATGTAGCTAAGGAAGACCTTGACTTTCTGATCCTTTTGTCTCTACCTTCCACGTGCTAAAATTACAGGTGCACACCATTTTGCCCAGTATATGGGATACTGGAATAGAATCCAGGGCTTCATGCACATTAGGCAAGGACTCTACCAACTGAACCAGCCCATTATTTGAATTCTTTACCTGAAATATTACAGGTTGAAATCAAGGCTCCGTCTAGAACTAATAAAAGGCTAGCCAATTAAAAAAGTTATCAAGAAGGTTATTTAAGCTGAAGATTTATTGGCAATTAATGGATGCTGGGAGGACAGCCAGCTTTCCTTACAGATGTGACTCCTGGAAGGTTGACCAGACTCCAAGGGACAGACCCACACCCAAGAGCACTTGGGAAACACAGATTAGACAGCTTTAGACCGGCCTCAAACTCACTATGTAGCCACAAGGATGGTTTGGAATTTCTAATCTTCCTATAGCTACCTCCCAAGTGCTGAGATTACAGTCAAGGGCCACCAGACCCCCTTAGGTAGTACCGTGGATCGAACTCAGGGCTTTATGTGTGCTAAGCAAGAACTTTAGCAACTGAATTTCATCCCCAGCTTCTTAATGACCAATCCTTTTGACAACACAGATCAAGTCACAGGTAAATTGTCCACCACTATTTAGAGATGATTAAAGATAAACTGGAAAGATAGAAAGATTTGGGGGGCTATTTTTTGCACATTGTATATAATTTTGTATTTTAGAGTAATTTTTGTTTTATTAATAGTCTTGGCTTAAGAAATCAAATATAAAAGAAATATGAGTTGTTGATAAAAAAAAAAAGTATAGATAGGGGCTGGAGAGATGGCCTAGTAGTTAAGAGCACCGATTGCTCTTGCAGAGGACCTGGGTTCGATCCCCAGCACCCACATGGCGGCTGAGAACCATCTTTAACTCCAGTTCCAGGGGAATCTGATACCCTCTTCTGACCTCCTCGGCATTGCACGACACAGGTGCACAAACCTACATGCAAACAGGACATTCATACACATATGAAAATAAATAAAATAAAAAAAAATTAAAGTATAGATAATTTGGTACCTGTAGATTGTGTGGCACTATGATCTTTGGGGACAATCAATTTGGAAGATATGATCCAGTTACACTGTATCCATAGTCTATGAGTCTGTAGAAGCTGCTCTTTTGGATGCAGATAAAACCACAGGAAATTCACTCGAGAAACTGTTTTCCTGTTGTTCAGGGTTACCACCCTCAGTGCCAGCAATGCAATGGCTTGATTTTTATTGTCAAAATCCATCATTTATTAGATAGCAGGTCTACAGCAAGAGAATCGTTTTTGTTTTTTCTTTTAATGTATGTCTTCTTCTTCTTTTTACTTCGGACTTTATAAATTGAAATACTGAGAGCCAGGACTTAAGTCTCAGGACTGAAGAGATAGATCACTCATGACTTAATGACAGTCCACAACAGCTGAAAAATCAGGAAAAAAAATGAAGACCCTGGGACTTCCTGGGCACTGGCATTGACAAAGACATAGTTTGTGAGTCTTATTAAAAACAAGAACAACCCAACAGTTTTCTAAACTGCAACAGGGATTAGTTGCCTAAACTCAGGAGAGAGTGTTAGGCCATTGTACCACTAAGCCTGCACATCAGGCAGCCATAGTGTCTGTAAGAAACCCCATTTCTAAAGCTCTAAGTATCAGCTCAGGGAGCGGGCTTTGCTCCTGAGAGAAGCTGTTTGCTGTTTGTTCCTAATGATGGTTAATATCTGAACAAACCTTACTCCCAGAGCTCTAGAAGATAGCATCACTGATGCTGGGCCACAAACAAAGACTCTAATAAAGCAGAGCCTGTGGTGGAGGCTTTGAAAACTGCCTGTAGTGGAGGCAGGAGGGAAAGAGTTTGGGTAAATGAAGTCATTTCTAAGAGCAGCAGATAAAAGGGTAGGGCTAGAACAAGGCAACTGCTGAAAGCAATTACACATTTAAATTCCCTTCCCCCTGTATGCCAGGAAAATTTCATTTTATCACTCTCTCTTCTGACATGTTAAAATACACAAGCTTTGAATCTTTAGGGGCTCTGATCTCCAGAGATAAAAATAAGAGACTGGATATCCAAGAGGGCATTTTGACACCAGGTGATGGACAGGTAGGACAGTCAGAAAACAGTTCTGTCACTCATCTCTCCTCTGTCTGCAGAGACAACGGCATATGTCAGCCCCGCCTGACTCTCTGCTGGTTACCCTCATGTCCCATGCTGATGTCGCTGCTGCCTCAGTAACTCATTCTGTCTGGAGACCATTAACGCTCTGATGGCCACTGAAATGGAACTATTGGGAGAGAGAAGGGCTACATCGCTACGTGTTGTGCCACCTTCAAGAAAATGGTCGTCCCTAATTACACAAAATGATAGAGTGAGCAGTTGACTAAAATCACTGCAAATGACTGTTATTTCTCTGAATAGCCTAAAAGAACAGGTCAGCTTGGCTAATACGCTAAAGGCATTATTTTTCTGTATATGCAATTTCCATCACATTCCTTTGATGCCTGGGCTCTCAGTGGCATCTGCACTGGGCAAAGCAAACAGCTCCTTTTGTTTCCTTCCTACAGAGACCTCTGATGAAGCATTCCTATGCCGAATCCATGATTTGTTCTACCAAGTAAGTCATGCATCTGTGGTAGGAAGAGAAGATGGCTTTGAGTGAGAAAACAATGTCTGTATCCATCTAGCACAACAAGGTATGTGGCTTTTGTTTGTGCTTCATGTATAGGACAGTCTAGAACAGTCTATAAACACTTGTGTCACTTGCCCCAGTTATCTTTAGCCTTCCTTGTTGATTGATTGACTGATTTATGAGACAGGGTCTCATAGCCCAAGCTGGCTTTGAACTTACTATGTACTGAGGATGACTTTGATCTTCCAGCTGCTGCAACTATAGACGTGTACTGCTGTGCCTGGATTATACGGTGCTAGGGATCAAAGTCAATGCTTCATGCGTGCTAAGCAAGTACTCTACCAACTGAGCTAGATCCCAATCCCTGCCTTCCTTAAGTTTGCCGTAAAAATCAGTAATGATTCTATTGAAAAGCAGGTGGTTGATTGACATATATCACTTTAACTGTAGACCTTTGGCCTCACCAAGTCTCTGGGCACACCAGTAGATCAGGACCGGCTAGGTGGAGCTCCATGCAATCTCACAGAAAATGCAACTGAGGTACAGAGCTTGGGACCCTCAAATTTTGTTCTCTTTATATCAGTAGCTGCAGCCTGCATAGCAGTGATGGTCAGGCTATGGACTAGCTGCCTCAAGAGAGCCCCTTTGTCTCCAGGGAGGCAAAGCTGCAGTGAGGGAGTAAGCCCTTCAGTCCCTAGAGAAGGTGCTATAGAAACAACTCAAGGAGTGTGGCCGCTGCTCTTCAGCATTGCCCACTGGGGCTGCGGAGTGATGTTTATAACAGGCCAATTCAATTCAACAAACAAGTACTACACATCTGACGTGGAATATGAATGGTGAGGGATTAAAACAATAAACATACTCTGTGGTGAGTCTCAAGTGCCTACAAAAGCAGGACATATCCCACACACTCCCAGTATCCTCCTCTGCAGAACAAAGAACACTTGTAAGCACCTCCGAGGGAGAAGTACCAGTGAGTGGAGCTCAGCAAAAAGCATCCCAGAACTCTACAGTGCAGTCACTCTTTGGGTGTCAGCCCACTGTATGGTTTCCAGATGTCTCGGCTGCAAGAAATGCATAGACTTGGAATAGCACTGAAGGACTGTGCTTTGTTCACATAGGGAGACAGAACAAGATCAGATTCAAGAGTGAGCATGGGCCTCCCACACCAGCAGGTGCAATGCCATAGCCCACACAGCACCATACGTTTGCAGTACTGAGTGAGAAGTGCCACACAGTTTTGAATCAACTCAAGTCCTTTATTAGCCAGTAGTCCGAGAGGGGGCTGATACCTAAAAGAACTCTCAAAAACCTAGAGGAAGCAGAGTGGGGTTTATAAAGATTAAAACCACAGAGACATCATGCTAAGGGCAAAGCCAATAACCACAGTCACATGTTTTCAGTTAACAGAAAGTTTTGATCATGGAAAACAAGTTTCTCAGAACTGCAGAAACAATGGACTTCAGGGAGTCACAGGTATAGCTGGGAAGGAGGATGTGCTACCTAGACAGGCTATCTGGCTGCTTGTCAGTTCCCCAGTATTGTAGAAACAATGTGTATTAGTCACTTTTCTGTTGCTGTGATAAAGCACCATGACCAAGGAACTTATAAAAGGAAGAGTTTATTTGAGCTTACGATTGACGGTTCCAGGGAATTAGAGTCCATTGTGGCGGGAGGCATAGCGGCTGGCTCTGGAGCAGGAAGCCGAGGGTCACATCTTGCAAAGAGCACAGGAAGCAGAGAGAGCAACTGTAGACCACGAGGCTTGTTAAACTCACTAAGCCTGCCCCCAGTGACACACTTCCTCCAGCACGGCCACACACCCCAAGACCTCCAAAAACAGCGCCACCAACCGGAGACAAACGTCTGAATACCTAGAGCCTATGCGGGACACTCATTCAAACTACCACAGAATGTATTCCACGAAGCTGCCTGCATGAGATGTTCTGCCTGGCTGGCTGCAGTTAGCATGGGCTGGGCAGCGAGGTGGGGAGCATCGAGGCAGAAACACAGGGTCTGCACAAGTCAGAACAAAATGGAGTCTGTTTCTGCCATTTCACTTTACATGGACCCCATTTCTATCCCAGAAAAGAAGTTGGCCAAATGGCAAACATGCTTTGAGGAAAACAAGAAAGCAGAGAAAGATCTCCCAAATGAGGATCCTCCCAAATGAGGCAGTAAGTCCAGCACAGGGCATAGAGGCCTTATTCCCACAGAAGGCAATGTTCCAGGCCGTGCACATGCTGTACACTCTCCAAGGGATGAGCAAGCTACCTTTCAAGCATTTCCGCACATACCGTTAAAAAGAAGGCAGGGAGCTGGAAAGAGGCCTGTGGATGTAGTTCAATAGAACTGTGGTGCCCAGAACTGGAGGAAAGTGTTACAACACCCAACACCTTATTTCTTACAATCTTGTTATTTCCACTTCAGTTACACCTTGTGGTGAGCTTAAGTTACTTAGTGCAACAAGCCACGGGCTCAAAAGAACAGTAACCACTAAAGGAGCAGGTACTGACCACAACCCCCATCCAGTTAAGAGCACAATGAAGCAGTGTAGGTACAAGATGACCGACCCTCTAGCACAATGACATCAGATGTCCAGTTCATCCTAAGTGTAATGCTAAAATTTCTACTCAAGCCAGAATACTGGTCAGATGTTCTATACAATATGTGTACACGTGATAAGATTCATCCCAAGGAATGTTCCTTCCTCTTCCTCTTGGGAGCCTCCCTCCCCTGAGTAGCCCCAAAGCCTCAGTCTTCTAGGTAGTTTATGGATATAGTCAACCCAGATTCCAGATTGGTGCAGGTCAAGGAAGCTCTTTCTTGTATCAGTCTGTCTGTCTCTTCCTCTTTCTCTCTCTCTATCTCTCTCCCTCTCCCCTCTTTCCTTTTTCTTCTCCACCTCCCTTTCTCATTTTTTTGGGGGGAGGGCAGATAAAGACCTAGAAGCCAATTAACCAATGGTAGGGGATATATATGCCTGTTTCGAGGTGTGGAGAGATGTCTCAGTGGTTAAGAGTACAAATCCTTGTCAAGGAGGAGCCTTCAAACACTTCCTTAAGAAAAACATGCCATCTTTCAGCCTAATAAAGAAAAAAAAGAGTACAAATCACTTTCATAGAGAACTGGTTCCCAGCACCTACATAAGGCAGCTTATAACCAAATTCCTTTTATTTATTTTTTGTTTTTTGTTTTTTTCCAACAAAGTTCTGATGCCCTCTTCTGGCCTCCACAAGCACTGCATGCATGTGTACACAGACACAAAGACACACACACATATACACATAATTAAAAATAAAATAAATATTTTAAAAATCTGTTGTTTTTGTAATATGAACAACAGAAAATAAAGTTAAATGTAAGTCTTTTAGCTGGTGAGGATGCTCAAGAGGTGAAGTATATAACTCAGATGAAGGGAGACTGTCTACAAGAGACATCTAACCTGAGAACACACCAGTGTAAGGCAGGCTGGCATAAATGAATTGCCTTAGGATAGTTAATATCAAGAAGATGTCTTTTAAGAAAGATTTCTAGATGGGCGTGGCAGCGCATGCCTTTAATCCTAACACTCGGGAGGCAGAGGCAGGCCAATCCCCAGGGCTCACTGGCCAGCAAGCCTGCCCTAGCGTACGTACTTAGTGAAGCTCTAAGCCAATGTGAGAAACAGTGTCTCTATAAAAAAAGATGGATAGCTCCTTAGAAATGACACCCATAGTTGTCCTCTGGAAGCATTCAAACATATTCAAGACAACACAAACACACACACACACACACACACACAATTTAACAAGGATAACACAAGGAAGAAAGAAAAAGAATAAATCAGCACTCTAAAACTTAAGTATAAGTGATTTTAATGAGCATAGATGAATAATCACGACTCTTTAGAATTTAGTTTTAAAGCACATCTGCCTTCTCAAGGACTTTATCATTTAGTATCACTTTTCTTGGGAACTTCCTAAAGAAAGGGGGAGAAATGAGAGGCAAGACCGCACGTTGGCACACATGCTCAGCATTCCTCTTCTTGACGTTTCCTTTTCATCCTTGATTCCAGTATTTTTCCCTTTGATGGTGAACCTTTGCAGTAGCTTTTGGAAAATTTTCATTTTGGCCTTAAGCTAGTTTGCATTGGGTTCTTTCTGTTCTGTCAGTCAGAAAGCCTTAATAACACCATATCATTATGGATAAATATTTTCTTTTTAAATTTTTTAATTATTTTTATTTTATGTGTATGAATGTATTACCTGCATGTATGTCAGAGGAGTGTGTCAGATCCTCTGGAACTGGAGTTACTGATGGTTGTTAACTTCCATGTGGGTGCTAGGAATTGAACCTAGGTCTTCTGTAAGAGCAACCAGTGCTCTTAACTGCTGAGCCATCTCTCCAGCCCCAGGTAAACCTTTTTATTCTGAGACTTAGAGTTAGGACTTTCAAATTCTGTTTCTCTGCTACTTTCCAGCTAGGGGAGCTGACAGTTCACCTGGGTGGAGGTGATCACTCGTCCACCACTGAGGAAGCCTGCACTGCTAGCTCAGTCAGAACATTCTAACACTTAGACGGGCCATTTTAGAGGTCTATTTTCCTTTATTTTTAAAATTAAAATTATTTTATGACATTCATTGTGTGTGTGTGTGTGTGTGTGTGTGTATGTATGTTGTGCACTACAGCCGGGTGAAGTGAGGCAGACACTTGTAATCCCAGCACCGAGGAGGCAGAGACAGGCAGATAGATCCCTGGGGTTCCCTGAAGAGCGTATTCAGCAAGTCAGATGCTGTCTCAATAAACAAGATGATCCGTTTAGGAATGGTTTGCCAGGAAACTGGGGCATAGACCATATATCTATTTCCCTTGTTATGCTATGCAATATGATCCCATTGCTATTAAAAGTTGTTTCTTTAACCCATATACTTGGACTATAGCCTACCTCAAATTGATATTTGTATGTACTATAAAGGAGTCATAATTGATCTTTTCTTCCGAGTTGCTTCAGCACCATTTGTTCAATTTTTTTCTCCATCTGTTGAACAAATCTTTCCTTATCCATTGAGTTTATTTGTCAATAAGACACAGAAGTATTTGTCTATTTAAGGACTTTGGCCTGTTGGTCTGTTCTGTTGATCTCTATCTTTGAGTGTGATTACTGTAGTTTACTAATAAGTCTTATTGTTCTTGTTAATTTTGTTTGAGATAGGGTCTCATACAGCCCAGGATGATCTTTAAGTTGCTATGTGGCCAAGGGACCTTGAATTCCTGATCCTACTGCCGCCACCTCAAGTGCTGGGACTATAGGAGTTTACCAGTGTGCCCAGCAATAAATAACACAGTACACACACGCACGCACACACACACACACACACTCACACACATGTGCGCGCATGTGTCTGTCTGTCTGTCTGTATGTATGTATGTGAGCTTACTCTTCCTTCTCTATGCTTGAAGAAATTGCCTGTTAGGAGTGTCTCTGGATGATTGCACTGATTCTATAAATTGGTATTAGATCCTCCCGTTTCATGAAGATGGTGTATCTCCCCTTTTATCTCAGGATGGGGTTGATGGTTGCCTACCCTGTGCAAAGCTCTGGGTTCATTCTCCAGCTCTGAAAAAAAAAATAGTTGCCTAAATCTTTCTTTTTTTTTTTTTTTAATGTGTATGAATGTACTGTCTGCATGTAGGTTTGTGCACCTATGTCGTGCAATGCTGCGGAGGTCAGAAGAGGGTGTCGGATCCCCCTGGAACTGGAGTTAAAGACAGTTCTCAGCAGCCATGTGGATGCTGGGGATCGAACCCGGGTCCTCTGCAAGAGCAGTCAGTGCTCTTAACTGCTAGGCCATCTCTCCAGCCCTGCCTAAATTTTTCTCAATTTCTCTCAATAATGTTTTATAGTTTTTTGTTTTGTTTTGTTTTTGTTTTTGTCTTTTCGAGACAGGGTCTCCCTGTAGCCCCAGCTGTCCTGGAACTCACTTTGTAGACCAGGCTGGCCTTGAACTCACAAAGATCCTCTTGCCTCTGCCTCCCAAGTGCTAGGATTAAAGGCGTGCACCACCAAGCCCGGCTGTTTTATAGTTTTTGACAGAGACATTTTGCATGTCTTTTGTTAAATTTATTCCTGAGCATTGTTTAGATGATTTTTAAGATTTCTGTTGTTTGATGTTAGTATATGGAAATATAACTTATATTGACAGTGAATCCAGAGAATTTGCTAAATATATTCTTTCTTTCTTTTCCTAAATATATACTTTTGTTATGGTAGTGTTCATTTGAACTCCTTGGGCCTTTCCTGCAAAAAAATCATATTGTCTACAAAAAGAAAATGTTTTACTTCTTTTTTTTTCATTCTGTGTGTCTTTTTCTTCTTTTTGCCTTTGCATTAAGAAAAAGTGCTGACTGCAAAAATTTTTGTTTTGTTCTCAATATTATGGAGAGTGAGAAAATGCTCAGAATTCAGCTAATTTGACATTAATTATAGATTTTCAATAGGTTTTTTCAGTTTTTTATTTGCTTATAAGTTTTTAAAATATTTATTTAATATATATATCCATATATATGTATGGGTGTTTACCTGCTTGTATGTAAGTACATCATATGTGTAAGTGCCTACAGTGGCCAGACGACAGTGTCAGATTCCTTTGAACTGCAGTTATGGATGGTTATGAGCTGCCATGTGGATGTTGGGACGTTGACTTGGGTTCTCTGAAAGAAAAGAAAAAGTGCTCTTGATGACTGAGCCATCTCACTAGCCCCCTAATTGCTGAGAATCTTGTGATAAATTGCTATTGAATTTTGCTATTGTTTATTTCATCTAATGAAATGAGCCTGTTTGGTTTTTCTTTATTCTGGTAATGCAATGGACTATAGATTGATTTGAAATATTAATCTCGCTTTGTACTTGTAGAATAAACCCCACTTTGTCATTCTTTATGCATATAGACTTGATTTGTTAATATTTCAAAGGGTTTTTTTCTGTTTGTTAATAAGGAAGTTTAGTTGATAGTCTTCTTTTTATAATAAATTTTATATTTTCATTAAGAAGTAACACAGCCGTGACTTGGCCTGTGGGGAACTGCATTGAGGTTGGTGTGCTGCTTGGCAGCTTTCCATTGCATTAATCATCTGCTCTACACTAAGACACTTTACATAGATGATAAATTGGGTAGAAAATGTGATTAAAATGGTAAAAACAAAGGATTCAGCCACTCAGCCTAATGTGGAGAGGGGGGCTTATATATTATTTTCTTGCCTTTTTATTTATAAGTCTCAAAACTGCAGAAAAATTTTAAAGACTTGTACAAAGAACTGACTGAAATAGTAAACTTCTGCCCCAAACAGTAAACTTCTGTATCAAAAATTTTTTTAAAATACTGAGAAACAGATGCATGACATGTATGGCAGAATGCACGAATTCTGGCAGGTGGGGGGCATGGAAGGTGGAATGGGTCTAAATTTGATAAAGAAATATATAAAATGCACAAAAGTTCAATAAAATTTAAGAAAAAAATGCAATAAAATTATCAGAACTCTCTCATAGCAAGAAGTACATACACACAAAAAGTTTTTTGGGTCATTTCAATAATCTTTACACAGAAACGCATCTAAACCCACTGGCAGGTTCTGGGTGGCAGGCCCTTATTAATGACAAGTCTGCATGGGTTTTTGACAGCTCTCTGGCTTAGTTTTCCTTTAAGAACCTTTTTAAAGGCCATTGTCCCATAGCCCCATCTTAACTTGAAAAGAGAGAGATATTTATATCTGGCTAAGAGCTACCAGAAGGATAAAAACAAACAAATTGATGGAAAAGAGACAAGATAAGTGTTTCACATTGTGTTTGGATGTGAATACAGTAGGAAGAATATAGCAATAATGTGTTGAAAGCACACATTTTGACAAAACTGACAACAGAATCTTTGAAGAAGGCTGCCTCCTGAAACACAGAAGCACCCCTATCTTTCCTTAAGGACAATTTTGAAATCAGAACTGTGGCTAAAGATATGAACACATTGTACTATGAGGATATAATTATAATAAAAATTCTAGCATAGCAGAACAATTAGAGTCATGCGATAAAGTATAATACAACCATTGAAATCATATTTATGAGGTATCTGCAGTATCAGGTAATAGAAGGCCCAGGCATGCCCAGGCCCAGCAAAAAATAAGCAATGAAAATGAACAATCCCAGATCCTACACATATGCACAGAACCAATACTAGAAGGAAAGTACTAGATGAATAGTGGCTTCCTCTGTGTTGTAAGAACATATATGGATTTCTTTTAATTCTTATGCTTTTTCTGAACTTTTGACTTTGTTGCATGAAGTTTTTCTGGTGAGACATGAACAAAAATATCCCTTCACTCCAAACTGGGCGTTAGGCCAGAAGGCTCAGGGCAACGTTTCCCACCGTTCTCTTCCGGCCCAAAGCCCATGCTTACCAAAGCCCATGTGAACTGCTGGTGGAAGTTGATACCTAGTTCCTGATTCCAAAGTGACTCCTGAACTTAGTGTCCACCCACGGCTCCCTAACTTGACCTAATAAGGCAGCCTTTTAGTGTCACCACTCCCTTTCCCTATTCTATAAAAATTTCCAAATCCAGCCTGGGTACATGACTTCTCTGGCTTCTCACTGAGGGGTCACTGAACTCGCCCGGAGCAACCCAGGAATCAAGACTGCCCCTCTTTACTTTCTATTCCAATGGAGCTGGCCTTTTTTGCATTGTTGGGAACCTTAACATTTTGGTGGCCTGCATGTTTTTGAGCCCAGCCTGGTGGACCCCAGTCCCCCGTTCACTTGGTGACAGCCCTCTCCATTCCTGATGTGATTGACCTCTGGCTTGGTAAGTTCCCCAACCTGGCTACCTCTTTTCTGCTGCCTAGGGCTGCTATCTGGAAGTCACTGCAGTGTCAGGATATGCCCTTTTCTGTTCACAGAGCAAGGCTCTGTCTCAGGAGTGTTGCAGAGCCAGGCTTTGCAATGAGGAGTCTTGGTGTATGGGAATGCCCCTCCCAACCCTGGCTCACACCTCCCGGCCGCCAGATCTCAGGTTACAGTGGAACACCTTGCTCTAGCCTTTGATCTCCAGCACAGGTGAGAAATGTGTAACTGAGTCAAAACTCAATCCTCAGACCCTGTTGGGCTGTCTGCTAAAAATTTCTCCAAATTGGGGCTTTCTCAGTCCCTCTGCCCTAAATGTTTGATTTTTCATTGTTCTGTCTCCTGGCCTCAGTACCACCTGGGTAATCATTCCAGGTGGCCAGCCGAGGGCACCTTTGATTTTCATATCCACTGTGAACTGGAAAACTTTTGCAAGCACAGGGGCAAATGGATGGAGGTCCCCTATCTGCAGGCCTTCTGAGATTTACACTCCCTCCCCACCCTCTGCTCTCAATGTTCAGGGGCTCAGGTGCTGCTGGCTAAGGTCACACCTCTGCCATTAGAGGACTCTGAATGGTCTTCCTCTCTGACTGAGCCACGGAGTTACTGGCTCCCGGTCCCCTTCTCCACACTTTCCCTCTGTTGATCCCTGGCCCTACCCTACTTCCTCTTCTGACTCCCCAGCCTCCACCCTGGTCAACAGACCAGCAAGACCCTTGAGGTGGAGGTAGTGCAGAGGACATGCAAGTAGACCCAAATGTACTCCACTCACTGTGCAAGGCTGTCCTGGATGACAGTCTTCAAGGCTCTAATGGCACCTCGTCCAGGTAGAGACGTGGTTGGACTCTTTCTATGCTAATCTCTCTGCTTACATCAAAGAGTTCCACCACCTTGCCCAGGCATCATATGACCTTACATGGCATGATCTCTATGTAATCTAACCTACCACACTGACCCCCGAAGAACATGTGTGGATTCAGGAAGCAGCTATACAGTATGCAGACCAGACCCACATGATGGAAACTATAGTCCCCTGGGGGTTGACACAGTGCCCAACGGGAACCTAACAGGGATTATCAGCCTGGCCAAGCCAACCACTGGAGGTGGGATTTAATGTTTACCTGCTTCCTATGGGGTATGGAAGCAGTTTCCAACAAAATAGTTAACTATGACAAGCTTCATTATGTTACCCAATGGCCTGATGAAAACCCTGCTATTTTTATGAACCACCTCCAGGAGACCAAGGTCCAGTACCCCTGCCTTGACCCTGCCTCCCCAGCAGAGCATCATCAGGAACCTTACACTGAGCACCAACAACAGACCAAGCTAACAATTCCACCAAAATCCAGCTTCATGAACCAATGAGTATATTGGGCTTATTTGTAGGTTGTGGGTGAAAGGTTAGCGTATGGACAAGTCTAACATAGCTGTATCCAGGCTGGAGAGATAGCTTGTTAAAAGCATTGACTGCTCTTGCAAAGGACCTGGGTTAGATTTCCATACACTCATACACATAAAAAATAAAAATAAGTAAATTAAATAACCATCCACAAGAACAAAAAAATACCAAATTCTGCTAAAAAGAATTAGTTGCAGCGCTGTGAAGCCCCATTCCATCATGGGTGATGACTTATGAAAGCAGTATACTTGGAGCTCCACACATAACATAGAAGCTGTTTGGCTCCTCCAAGAGTTTTTCCCCTGAGCACCTGTTACTGCGAGTAGACCTTTGAGCAGGAAACTTGTGAATCTTGTTACAGGAGCTTCCTGAGGCCTCTAAGTTTTGTTTACTTCCTGAGTCTTATTTCCAGAGTCTTGCAAGCATCTTTCCTCTCTGCTGGAGGGAATGTTTCAATTCAGAGGAAATGGCTGCATAAGAGGTTTGTCTTCGAAAGCCTGTATTATTTTTCTAATAAGAAAACAGAAAAATTATTGCATAGCTTAGGTTTGGTAAGTGTACCACATATTATATATGATACAATAATCCTCCTTCAGCTTTACAGATGTCCTTGTGAAATAGTAAAGGATTTAAGATCAAGGGATAGCTGTATTTTAATATGTTACTTTGTCTCTCAGCACTTTTTATATACGTATGTATGAGAGCCACTGTACATGTGTGGATGTGTGGAGGTCAGAGGACAACTTTTTAGGATTCTTTTTTTTCCTATGATTTGAGTCCAAGGGATCAAACTCAGATCATCAGGTTTTGAGGAAAGCACCTTTACCAGCTGAGGCATCTCACTGGCCTCTTGGTCTCTTAGTATTTTGATGATGGTTCCAATAAAGCAAATATTTTTTTCTACTTTTTTTGTGAGACAGGGTCTCTCTGTAGTCCTAGCTGGCCTGGAACTCCTCCTGTGAACTAAGCTGGCCTTGAGCTCATGGAGATCTTCCTGCCTCTGCCTCCCCAGTGCTGGGATTAAAGGCATCTACCACCAGGCTCAGCTAAAGCAAGTTTGATTTTTGAAGAAACATCCTAACAGCTTGATCACTCTCATTTTTGGCCAGCTTCCTCATCCTACGCCATCCTAACACCACAAGTTAAGGTCCTAGTTTCTCTGAACTGTTTGTTGGTAGCTTTGTAGGCAGGTTGCTATGCAGTGGATCTGTACCTCTGGTAAGTACTGAATTCTGTTTTGCACACAGCCCAGATACACTAGCTAAGAATCCAGTTCTGATGCTAGTACATACACATGCTTGATCTATAGTCTGCAGACATAGGACACATACTGAGTACTCGGCAATAACAGATCTGGATTTCAGTCTCTTCCCAACATGGGACAAATCTTTAACTGCCTCTAGCTCATCTGTGAATGGGTAAATTAAGTGACCTTTTCCATACCATGTGTCAGAGTTTGTTTAGAAGGGAAAAACAAAACAAAAGAGAAGAGCTAACACAATATTGAAAATAAACTTGAAAGACTCACAGTACCCAACTTCAAAACTTACTACAAAGCCACAGTTATTAAGAAAATGAGTTAAAGAATAGTCATAGATCAAGGGAACAAAACTAAAGCCTAGAAATAGAGCCATAGGAATCTGTCAGTGACCTTCGGCAAAGGAACAAAGGTAGTTAAGGGGAAAAAGATGTTCTTCTCATCAAAGAATGCTGAGACCGCTGGGCATGGCCATGAATAAAAAGAATTTTGACACATATACCCTTCATAAAACTTGACTCAAAATAGAGTATAGATCAAAATGTAAATTCTGAAGCTTCTAAAAGATAAATTCTATGTGAGCTTGAGTTCAGTAACTTTGATTTTGTTTGTTGGTTTTTTTTTTTCTTTTGAGACAAGGTCTCGTTATATAATATAGCCAAGGCTGTCCTTGAACTCATGGTCTTGTTATATAACATAGCCAAGGTTGTCCTTGAATTCATGATCTTGCTGGCTTAGTCTCCCAACTACAGGATTGTATGTGAGAGCCACCCTGCCTAACTTGATAATTTTGAGGAGACAACAGAAAGAATAACCCATGAAAGAAAAAAAGAAAAAAATTGGCAAGTTGGGATTCACTAAAATTTAAATCTTTTCTGTGAAAGATAGTTAAAAGGAAACACAGGTCTTAAAACTGGGAGAAAATATTTACCAAATATATATTTGAAAAGGATCTGGTATCCAAATTATACTACGTAGAAATAAAACTCCATAGGAAGAAAAAAAAATTTTTTCTGTCAGAAGTCGAAACTCAAAACTTTATTTTCAAGTACAGAGGATTTAGGAAGCTTCTACCAATCAGGACAGAGCACATCAGAGTGCATCCAATCATCAAAAAGGTCAACTTAATCATGCAGTTACATAGTCCTCAGCCTGCACATGCTTCTATAGATGTTAACATGCTGTTAACAAGCCCAGAGCAGGAGGCAACTAATCACCTTGGGGGGCTGCATGCAGCTGTTGCCAGGGAGGGTGCCATGTTGATAGCCAGCAAGAAATTCAGCAACGTGGCTTACTAATCAGGCCTGGGAGTGGCCTACAGTAAAACATTTTTAAAAACATAGTTGAAGATGGAAGCCACCTTGAGGAGAAGCCTGCCTGAGAGTGAATTCTGCCTTGAGAAAAACAGGGCAGGAAAATGAGGAAATACACCCTTGGGTGGCTAGATCTAGCTGCGCCTGAAGTTCAAGTTTAGATCTCTCAGCGATCTTCAGACTTTTCTTTCTCAGTGTAGTTTGAGTTTGGTTTCTGTCACTTGCAAGCACACAGGTTCCATCCAATCATTTCTGACGTCATAGGCCGATACTATACGCCTTCTCCATGGAGACACTCCATGTCTTTACCCCTTTCTTGTTAAGTTTCCTCATGGTTCATCTGTTCCGGCAATGCACAGTGAGTAGGATGCTGGAAAGGAGCGCCCCCTTCTGTACACAGTCTCCCTGTGGAATCTCCTTCACATCTACCCCCAGTTCAGCCTGCTTGTGAGCCGCCCCAGGGCACTTGGCAGATTGGGGGAGGGGGGATGCTGCCTCTCAACACTCCATCAAACTCCACAACCTCAGCTGTGTTCTGTCACTCAGATGAGTGCCTGGCCCATAGCAAATGTTCAATAAATATTAGTCGCACAGATTATAACTGAAATTAATGCTACAAGAGTATAGTTTAAATCCTCCCCCACCCCTTTTTTTTCTTGGCAGTGCTAGAGATTAAGTCCAGGGCATTCTAAATGTTAGACAAATGCTCTTCCAGTGAGCAACATCTCCAGCCATTTTCTTTTCCTTTCTTCTTTACTTAGTATGTGCTGGAGTTTGTGATATAGACAGTGATAAGACTCCTACAAGCTGGGATCCCAGACAGCATGCAGCAAGTTAATGACTCAGAACTAAACTGAACTGTCCATTGACAGCTTGGTGGCGTATTTGCCATTTCTTCAATGTTACCTGGAGCAGGAGCCCTTCACTGCCAAAGAAGACCTGCCAGAGAAGATCAGGCCCAAGGGGACGTGTCGACCCAGTATGCTGTCTGAGACGAGAGAGAATAAGGATATGAAATGGGGAGAGGATGAGAAGGAGGGATAAGGAAGAGAGAAGAGAGAAAGGGAGGGAGAGGGGACGAGGAGAAAGAGATAGAGAGAGGCAGAGAGACTGAGTCTCTCAAAATAAGACTGAAAGCAAAATTTCAAGGCTTGTTGAGGCTGGAGAGATGACTCAGCAATTAAGAGCACTGGCTTCTCTTGCAAAGAACCCAAGTTTGATTCCCAGCACCCACATAGCAGCTAACATTTACCTTAATTCCAGTTCCAGGGGGATCCGATGCACTCTTCTGGCCTCCACAGGAATTACATACACATGGTAGGTACACTTACATGCAGGAAAAATGCTCATACATATTTAAATTTTTTAAATTAAAAATAAAATAAAGGGGTATAAAGATGATTAAGATGTTTTATACAAAATGCAAAAAATTCAATTAGAATATACCTTGAAAAATGAGAAAGAAAAAAAAATATGTAAAAATTTTCAAGGCACATTAAGAAATCTTATCACTGGGTTGGGTGGGTGTGGTTGGGTGACAGGGTGCTTGCCCAGAGCTGGGATCCATCCAACAGAAACATTTTTTTAGGTTTTATAGTTAAGAAGTATGTATGATTTATATAATACACAACATATATTTTTCAATACAGATTCACTCCAGATAAAATTAAAACAAAACATATAGTTTGCTTAGTATCTTTAAATAAGCAATTGAAAAATAGCATCTTTAGAGAACTACCACTATAAAGTAGAAATGGACAGAAATTTAAAGTAAAATTAAGCATGAATATGAAAAATTCAAATTGGAAATCTAGCAAAAAAATTTCTGAAATAACTCCAAGAGGTGAGCTAGACTTCATAGAAGTAGCAGACTAGGATAGAAGGTCCAGAAGAATAGAAATTCAGTCAGCACGAAGGAAAAGAACAAATATATAAAACTTTATCCACCAAACATAAACCAAGAAAGAAAATAGCAGCTAAGGAAAAGAATGGTGAACAAACACCAACATAAATGTCAAAAATAAATGTAAAATATATGATTTCTTACAATCAATGTGACTAGGTTGTGTAGCCTTCAACAGCGGTCATAACAAATAACTACAAATTTGGTGACCTAAAGCAATTCCAATCTATTTGGTCAGTTCTGGAATTCAGAAGTCGGAAATCAAGGTATGAATGGTCCCAGACCAGTGGCTCATGCCTATAATCCCAGCTACTCAGGAGGTGGAGGCAGAAGGGTGTTAAGTTCAAGGCCTGCTTTGGCTACAGAGTGAATTCAATGTGAGCCTAAGCAACTTAGCAAAACTGTCTCAAAATAAGAAAGAAAAAGAAGACTGGAATATAGCTCAGTAGAGGGCTCAACAGGCATGAGCTGGGCCCATGGTTTGATCTGCAGTAAAGGAAGAAAATTTTATTTTATTTTTTTAGGAAGAAAAATTTTAACTCACAAAAGATCATACAGATAAATCACCAAAAAAGGTCTGCATGAAATAAAAATATGAAGATGCCACATCTTCTGTAACCGGAGAGCTGAAAATTAAAGCAACAAGAAAGCACACCAGATAGCCAGCCCAGTTAGAATGGCTAAAATCCCAACCGTGACAGCCTCAACTGCTACTGAGACTACAGAGCAATGGGAGCCCCAGTGAGAATGCAGACCAATGGGAGCTCCAATGAAAATGCAGACCAATGGGAGCTCCAATGAGAATGCAGACCAATGGGAGCTCCAGTGAGAATGCAGACCAATGGGAGCTCCAGTGAGAATGCAGACCAATGGGAGCTCCAATGAGAATGCAGACTAATGGGAGCTCCAGTGAGAATGCAGACCAATGGAGCGGTGGCAAAGCAAAATGATAGAACCATTTTGGAAGATAATTTGACAGTTTCTTTTAAAAAACATATTCTAACCATGTGATCCAGCAATTGCACTCTTTGCTATTTACTCAACTGAAAACAAATGAGCACATAAAACTTGTCTAGGAATTGTAAAATAGCTTTATTCAGAATTTGTTTAAAAATACTTTTTATTTTAGTTTTTAAATATATTTTTATTTTTATTAAACTTTTTCATACATCAAACATCATTTCTCAATCCAGTTTAGAGTCATTTTCCTTCCCATGCCCCTCCACCCCACCTGAGTTCATGCACTCTGCCATACATGTCTTGCCTCTTTTTCTGAGTCTTTTCAGAGTTTTTTTCAAAGCAGAGGCTTATTGTTTTGTGGAGAACTGCACTGTTTCAGTCAGTTTTATTCCCAGTTCATTTGTTGTTGTTGTTGTTCTCTCCAACTTATATTGCTTCTATATAGATATATATGTATATACATGTATATACACATATACACATACATATACATATACACACATATATATCACCTGAATTGGAGGATTTTTTTTTCTAAAAGATGTCCTGTTTTCCTTAAGGAAGTGATCAAAGGTTCATCGTTGGCAAGCCCAAACAACCATCAATCTTGCCCTTGTGCTCCACACTGGGGTCTTTCCCTCCCATGGTCCCTGAAATGAAGTCCAGTAAGCACACATCTTGTCTTGATCTTCCTGTACTGGCCTCCATGATACAGACAGGGTAGTCCAGCAATGACAGTCTATACTCTGATGAGGCTGAATTTCCCTTAGCTGCTTAGTTCACAAGCTGGGTATCTCAGTAGTCCCCATCTGGCATTGTAGGTTTGGAGGATTCTTGGAGAGACATGAATCTTCAGTCCACATTGGAAGGTTAAAAAGCTATGTCTTGTGTCTTTGAGGAGTGGCAAAAACAGTGGCAGCCACAGAGTAGATGCACCTGCCAGTAAGAGTTGAAGACAGGCCAAACAACAGTGCTCTCTCTCCTTTTTCTTTTTGTCTTTTTCCTAAGATCTCAAATTTTATATCTGCAGTACAGTTTCTATGATCTTACTGATTATTTACTTCTGGTTTTACTTTCCTTTTGGATGCTTAAGGCAACACAGTTAGCCCAGATTAACCACGGTTTTTGTTTTCTTGAGGTCAGTTGAGGATCTGGTCCTCAGGGTTCTTCCATGTTTTTTTTTTTTTTTTTTTTTTTTTTTTTGGCACACATACCGAAATAAATAAAATTAAAAAAAAATTTTATTTGAGAAAAGAGGGAAAGTCTGCTCATGCTTCAAAAACTCATGTACAAGACCTGACTTTGTCCTAATGATGGAACTGGTAAAAAAAGCCAAAAGGAGCCAGGCCCCCCACCAAAAAAAAAAACCAAACCCTAGTGATCCTGAGGACCAGCATCCTCAACTAACCTTGCGATATGGAGCTGAAGACTCATGTCTCTCCAAGAATCTTCCAAAACTTTCACATGCCAGGTGGGGACTGCTGAGACATCCAGCTTGTGGACTGAGCAGCTATGGGGTTTTCAGCCTCTTCAGAATATTAGACTGCCCTGTTGGCACTACCAGGCTGTATCATGGAGACAGTAAAAGATAAGACAAGAGTGGTGCTTATGGACCTCATTTGGGTGACCATGGGAAGGAAAAGCCCTCAGTGTGGAACACAAGGGCAGGATGATGGTTGTTTGGGCTTGCAGGAGGAGCCTTCAAACACTTCCTTAAGGAAAACGTGCACTTTAGCCTAAAAAAACAAAAAAAAAAGAAGAAGCCAGGCGTGGTGGCACACACCTTTAATCCTAGCACCAGGAGGCAGAGGCAGGTGGATCTTTGTGAGTTCAAGTCCAGCCTGGTCTACAGAGTGAGTTCCCGGATAGCTGGGGCTACAGGCGAGCCCTGTCTGCAAAAAAAAAAAAAAAAAAAAAAAAAAAAAAAAAGGAAATTTTTTTTTTTTTTTGTATATGTTTGTATGTATATGTGTTATACATGTATTATACATATATATCTATATAGACAGCCAATATAAGTTGGAGAGAACAACAAACAACAAAAATGAACTGGAATAAAACTGCCTTGAAACCAGTGAAGTTCTCCACAAAAACAATAACCTCTGCTTTGAAAAAAACTCTGAAAAGACTCAGAAAAAGAGGCAAGACATGATGGCAGAAGTGCATGAACTCAGTTGGGGTGGAGGGGCATGGGAAGGAAAATGACTCTAAACTGGATTGAGAAATGATGTTTGATGTATGAAAAAGTTTAATAAAATAAAAAATATATTTAAAAACTAAAATAAAAAGTATTTTTAAACAAATTCTGAATAAAGCTATTTTACAATTCCTAGACAAGTTTTATGTGCTCATTTGTTTTCAGTTGAGTAAATAGCAAAGAGTGCAATTGCTGGATCACATGGTTATGAATATGTTTTTTAAAGAAACTGTCAAATTATCTTCCAAAATGGTTCTATCATTTTGCTTTGCCACCGCTCCATTGGTCTGCATTCTCACTGGAGCTCCCATTAGTCTGCATTCTCATTGGAGCTCCCATTGGTCTGCATTCTCACTGGAGCTCCCATTGGTCTGCATTCTCACTGGAGCTCCCATTGGTCTGCATTCTCATTGGAGCTCCCATTGGTCTGCATTCTCATTGGAGCTCCCATTGGTCTGCATTCTCACTGGGGCTCCCATTGCTCTGTAGTCTCAGTAGCAGTTGAGGCTGTCACGGTTGGGATTTTAGCCATTCTAACTGGGCTGGCTATCTGGTGTGCTTTCTTGTTGCTTTAATTTTCAGCTCTCCGGTTACAGAAGATGTGGCATCTTCATATTTTTATTTCCTGCAGACCTTTTTTGGTGATTTATCTGTATGATCTTTTGTGAGTTAACATTTTCTTCCAAAAAAATAAAATAAATTTCTTCCTTCTAATGCAGATCAAACCATGGGCCCAGCTCATGCCTGTTGAGCCCTCTACTGAGCTATATTCAGGCTCTTTTTTCTTTCTTATTTTGAGACAGTTTTGCTAAGTTGCTTAGGCTCACATTGAATTCACTCTGTAGCCAAAGCAGGCCTTGAACTTAACACCCTTCTGCCTCCACCTCCTGAGTAGTGGGATTACTAGGCATGAGCCACTGGTTGGGACCATTCCTAACCTTGATTTCCGACTTCTGAATTCCAGAACTGACCAAATAGATTGGAATTGCTTTAGGTCACCAAATTTGTAGATTTTTTATGACCGCTGTTGAAGGCTACACAAACTAGTCACATTGATTGTAAGAAATTCATATATTTTACATTTATTTTGACATTTATGTTGGTGTTTGTTACACCATTCTTTTCCTTAGCTGCTATTTTCTTTTTGGTTTATGTTTGGTGGATAAAGTTTTATATATTTGTTCTTTTCCTTCGTGCTGACTGAATTTCTATTCTTCTGGACCTTTATCTCGTCTGCTACTTCTAGAAGTCTAGCTCACCTCTTGGAGTTATTTCAGAAATTTTTTTGCTAGTTTCCAATTTGAATTTTTCATATTCCTGCTTAATTTTACTTTTTTTAAATTTCTGTCCATTTCTACTTTATAGTGGTAGTTCTCTAAAGATGCTATTTTTCAATTGCTTATTTAAAGTACTAAGGAAACTATATGTTTTGTTTTAATTTTATCTGGAGTGAATCTGTATTGAAAAATATATGTTGTGTATTATATAAATCATACATACTCCTTAACTATAAAACCTAAAAAAATGTTTCTGTTGGATGGATCCCAGCTCTGGGCAAGCACCCTGTCACCCAACCACACCCACCCAACCCAGTGATAAGATTTCTTAATGTGCCTTGAAAATTTTACATATTTTTTTTTCTTTCTCATTTTTCAAGGTATATTCTAATTGAATTTTTGCATTTTGTCATAAAACTCTTAATCATCTTTTACCCTTTATTTTTATTTTTAATTAAAAAAATTTTAAATGTATGAGCATTTTGTTCTGCATGTAAGTGTACCTACCATGTGTATGTAATTCCTGTGGAGCCAGAAGAGTGCATCAGGATCCCCCTGGAACTGGAAATTAAGGTAATGTTTTTTTTTTTTTTAATTTATTTCAGTATGTGTATGAATGTACTGTCTGCATGCAGGTCTGTGCACCCGTGTCGTGTGAATGCCGCGGAGGTCAGAAGGGGTCTCGGATTCCCCTGGACTGGAGTTCTGCCTGGAACTGGAAGTTACAGACGGTCCTCGGCCGCCATGTGGGCGCTGTGGGGATCGAACCCGGGTACAGCTGCTATGTGGTTGCTGGGATCAAACTGTGTCTTTTGCAAGAGAAGCCAGTGCTCTTAATTGCCTGAGTCATCTCTCCAGCTCAACAAGCCTTTGAAATTTGCTTTCAGTCTTATTTAGAGACTCCGTCTCTCTGCCTCTCTCTATTTCTTTCTCTCGTCCCCTCCCCTCCTTATCTCTCTTCTCTCTTCCTTATCCCTCCTTCTCATCCTCTCCCCATTTCATATCCTTATTCTCTCTCGTCTCAGACAGCATACTGGGTCGACACGTCCCCTTGGGCCTGATCTTCTCTGGCAGGTCTTCTTTGGCAGTGAAGGGCTCCTGCTCCAGGTAACATTGAAGAAATGGCAAATACGCCACCAAGCTGTCAATGGACAGTTCAGTTTAGTTCTGAGTCATTAACTTGCTGCATGCTGTCTGGGATCCGCAGCTTGTAGGGAGTCCTTATCACTGCTATATCACAAACTCAGCACATACTACTAGTAAAGAGACGAAAGGAAAAGAAAAATGGCTGGAGATGTTGCTCACTGGAAGAGCATTTGTCTAACATTTAGAATGCCCTGGACTTAATCTCTAGCACTGCCAAGAAAAAAAAGGGTGGGACGGAGGAGTGTAAACTATACTCTTGTAGCATTAATTTCAGTTATAATCTGTGCGTATAGCTAATATTTATTGAACATTTGCTATGGGCCAGGCACTCATCTGAGTGACAGAACACAGCTGAGGTTGTGGAGTTTGATGGAGTGTTGAGAGGCAGCATCCCCCCCTCCCCCAATCTGCCAAGTGCCCTGGGGCGGCTCACAAGCAGGCTGACCTGGGGGTAGATGTGAAGGAGATTCCACAGGGAGACTGTGTACAGAAGGGGGCGCTCCTTTCCAGCATCCTACTCACTGTGCATTGCCGGAACAGATGAACCATGAGGAAACTTAACAAGAAGGGTAAAGACATGGAGTGTCTCCATGGAGAACGGCGGATAGTATCGGCCTATGAGTCAGAAATGATGGGATGGAACCTGTGTGCTTGCAAGTGACAGAAACCAAACTCAAACTACACTGAGAAAGAACAAGTCTGAGAGATCGCGGAGAGATCTAAACTGTGAACTTCAGGCGCAGCTAGATCTAGCCACCCCAAGGGTGTATTTCTCTCAATTTTTTCCTGCCCTCGTTTTCTCAGGCAGAATTGCACTTCTCAGAGCAGGCTTCTACCTCAAGGTGGTTCCCATCCAACTTGTTTTTAAAAAATTGTTTTCTGAGGCCACTCCCAGGCCCTGATGTAGTAAGCCATGTGGTGCTGAATTTCTTGCTGTGTCAATCAACATGAATGCACCCTCCTGGCAACAGCTGCATGCAGCCCCCCACCATGATTAGTTGCCCCTTGTTGGGGTTGTAACACATGTGTGAACATCTATAGAAATGTGCAGCTGAGGACATGTAACTGCATGATTAAGTGACCTTTTTGCATGATTGGATGCACTCTGATGTGCTCTGTCCTGATAGGTAGAAAGCTTCCTAAATCCTCTGTACTTGAAAATAAGTTTGAGTTTCGACTTCTGACAGAAAAAAAAAATTTTTTTTCTTCCTAGGTTTTAATTTCTACGTACGTATAATTTGGATGACCCAAGATCCTTTCAAATATCATTTGGTAATATTTTCTCCCAGGTTTTAAGACCTGTGTTTCCTTTTAACTATCTTTCACGAAAAGATCACAAATTTTAGTGAATCCCAAACTTGCCAATTTTTTCTCTTTTTTCTTTCATTGGGTATTCTTTCTGTTGTCTCCTCAAAATTATTAAGTTAGGCAGGCGTGGCTCTCACATACATCCGTAGTTGGGAGACTAAGCCAGCAAGTCATGAATTCAAGGAACAACCTGGGTTGTTATATAACAGAGACCTGATTCAAGGACAGCCTTGGCTATATTATATAATGAGACCTTGTCTCAAAAAGAAAAAAAAAACCTAACAAACAAAATCAAAGGTTACTCTGAACTCGAAGCTCACATAGAATTTATCTTTTAGAAGCTTCAGAATTTACATTTTGATCTATACTCGAGTTTTGGTCAAGTTTTATGAAGGGGGTATACGTTCAAAAATTTTTATTTATTGCATGGCCATGCCCACTCGGCTCTCAGCCATTTAGCATGAGAGAGAACATCTTTTTCCCCTTAACTCCGTTTGTTCCCTTTTGCCGAAGGTCACTTGACAGATTCCCGTATGGCTCTATTTCTAGGCTTTTAGTTTTGATTCCCTGATCTATGACTAGTTTAATCGTTTAACTCATTTGCTTACTAACTGGGCTTTGTAGTAAGTTTTGAAGTTGGGTACTGTGAGTCAAGTTTATTTTCAATATTGTGTTAGCTCTTCTCTTTTGTTTTTCCCTTCTAAACAAACTCTGACACATGGTATGGAAAAGGTCACTTAATTTACCCATTCACAGATGAGCTAGAGGCAGTTAAAGATTTGTCCCATGTTGGGAAGAGACTGAAATCCAGATCTGTTATTGCCGAGTACTCAGTATGTGTCCTATGTCTGCAGACTATAGATCAAGATGTGTATGTACCTAGCATCAGAACTGGTTTTCAGTTTAGGTCCCTTGGGCTGTGCTGCAGCAACAGCACTCAGTACTTACCAAGGTACAGATTCCCTGCATAGCAAACCCTGCCTACAAACTACCAACCAACAGTTCAGAGAAACTAGGACCTTAACTTGTGGTGTTAGGATGGCGTAGGATGAGGAAGCTGGCCAAAAATGAGAGTGATCAAGCTGTTAGGATGTTTCTTCAAAAATCAAACTTGCTTTAGCTGAGCCTGTGGTAGATGCCTTTAATCCCAGCACTGGGGAGGCAGATGGCGGAAGATTCCTATGAGCTCTAAGGCCAGCTTTAGTTCACAGGGAGGAGTTCCAGGCCAGTAGGACTACAGAGGAAGTGACCCTTGTCTCACAAAAAAAGTAGAACAAAAATTTTTGCTTTATTGGAACCCTCACTAAAATACTAGAGACCACAAGAGGCCCGTGGATGCCTCAGCTGGTAAGGGCTTTCCTCAAAACCTCATGATCTGAGTTTGATCCCTTGGACTCAAATCATAGGAGAAAAAAGAATCCTAAAAAGTTGTCCTCTGACTCTCCCCACATCACACCACTGTTCCAGTGCGCTCTCATACATTACTTATATAAAACCGTGCTGAGAGACAAAGTAACATTAAAATACAGCTATCCCTTGATCTTAAATCCTTTACTATTTCACAAGGACATCTGTAAAGCTGAAGGAGGATTATTGTATCATATATAATATGTGGTACACTTACCAAACCTAAGCTATGCAATAATTTTTCTGTTTTCTTATTAAATAAAATAACTACAGCTCCAAGTACAACCTCTTATGCAGTCATTTCATCTGAATTGAAAAAACATTCCCTTCAGCAGAGAGGACAGATGCTTGCAGACTCTGGAAATAAGCCTCAGGAGTAAACAAAACTTAGAGGCCTCAGGAAGCTCCTGTAACAAGATTCACAAGTTTTCTGCTCAAAGGTCTACTCGCAGTAACAGGTGCTCAGGGGAGAAACTCTTGGAGGAGCCAAACAGCTTCTATGTTATGTGTGGAGCTCCAAGTATACTGCTTTCATAAGTCATCACCCATGATGGAGTGGGGCTTCACAGCGCTGCAACTAATTCTTTTTAGCAGAATTTGTATTTTTTGTTCTGTGGATTGGTTTTAATTTACTTTATTTTTATTTTTTATGTGTATGAGTGTTGGACATTCTAACCCAGGTTCCTTTGCAAGAGCAGCAAGTCAATGCTTTTAATCAAGCTATCTCTCCAGCCTGGATACAGCTATGTTAGACTTGTCCATACGCTAACCTTTCACCCACCACCTACAAATAAGCCCAATATACTCATTGGTTCATGCAGCTGGATTTTGGTGGAATTTTAGCTGGTCTGTTGTTGGTGCTCAGTGTAAGGTTCCTGATGATGCTCTGCTGGGGAGGCAGGGTCAAGGAGGGGTACTGGACCTGGTTCTGGAGTGGTTCAGAAAACAGCAGGGTTTTCATCAGGCCCTGGTAACATAATGACAGCTTTGTATAGTTAAACTATTTTGTTGGAAAATGCTTCCATACCCCATAGGAAGCAGGTAAACATTAAATCCCACCTCCAGTGGTCGGCTTGGCCAGGCTGATAATCCCTGTTAGGTTCCCGTTGGGCACTGTGTCAACCCCGAGGGACTATAGTTTCCATCATGTGGGTCTGGTCTGCATACTGTATAGCTGCTTACTGAATCCACACATGTTCTTCGGGGGTCAGTGTGGTAGGTTAGATTACATAGAGATCATGCCATGTAAGGTCATATGATGCCTGGGCAAGGTGGTGGAACTCTTTGATATAAGCAGAGAGATTAGCATAGAAAGAGTCCAACCACGTCTCTACCTGGACGAGGTGCCATTAGAGCCTTGAAGACTGTCATCCAGGACAGCCTTGCACAGTGAGTGGAGTACATTTGGGTCTACTTGCATGTCCTCTGCACTACCTCCACCTCAAGGGTCTTGCTGGTCTGTTGACCAGGGTGGAGGCTGGGGAGTCAGAAGAGGAAGTAGGGTAGGGCCAGGGATCAACAGAGGGAAAGTGTGGAGAAGGGGACCGGGAGCCAGTAACTCCGTGGCTCAGTCAGAGAGGAAGACCATTCAGAGTCCTCTAATGGCAGAGGTGTAGCCTTAGCCAGCAGGACCTGAGCCCCTGAACATTGAGAGCAGAGGGTGGGGAGGGAGTGTAAATCTCAGAAGGCCTGCAGATAGGGGACCTCCATCCATTTGCCCCTGTGCTTGCAAAAGTTTTCCAGTTCACAGTGGATATGAAAATCAAAGGTGCCCTTTGCTGGCCACCTGGAATTGATTCCCCCGGTGGTACTGAGGCCAGCGAGACAGAACAACGAAAACAATTCAAAAATTTAGGGCAGAGTGACTCGAGAAAGCCCAATTTGGAGAAATTAGACAATTTTTAGAGACAGCCCAACAGGGTTCTCGCAGGATTTGAGTTTTGACCTTCAGTTCTACCCCATTTCTCACTGTGCTGGAGATCAAAGGTTAGAGCAAGGCGTCTCCCAGTGTAACCTGAGATCTGCGGCCGGGAGGTGTGAGCCAGGGTTGGGAGGGGCATTCCCATACACCAAGACTCCTCATTGCAAAGCCTGGCTCTGCAACACTCCTGAGACAGAGCCTTGCTCGGACAGAAAAGGGCTATCCTGACCACTGCAGTGACTTCCAGATAGCAGCCCTAGGCAGCAGAAAAGAGGTAGCCAGGTTGGGGAACTTACCAAGCCAGAGGTCAATCACATCAGGAATGGAGAGNTTTTTTTCTAAGCAGAGGCTTATTGTTTTGTGGAGAACTGCACTGTTTCAGTCAGTTTTATTCCCAGTTCATTGTTGTTGTTGTTGTTTTGTTGTTCTCTCCAACTTATATTGCGTCTATATAGATATATATGTATATACATGTTATACACATATACACATACATATACATATACACACATATCACCTGAATTGGAGGATTTTCTTTTTTTTTTTTTTTTTTTTTTTTGAGACAGGGTCTCCCTGTAGCCCCAGCTATCCTGGAACTCACTCTGTAGACCAGGCTGGACTTGAACTCACAAAGATCCACCTGCCTCTGCCTCCTGAGTGCTAGGATTAAAGGTGTGTGCCACCACGCCTGGCTTCTTCTTTTTTTTTTTTTTTTAGGCTAAAAGATTGTCAGTTTTCCTAAGGAAGTGTTTGTAAGGCTCCTCCTGGCAAGCCCAAACAACCATCAATCCTGCCCTTGTGTTCACACTGAGGTCTTTCCTTCCCATGGCCACAAATGAGGTCCAGTAAGCACCACTTTACTTGTATCTGGCCTCCATGATACAGCCTGGGTTGTCCAACATGGCAGTCTATTCTGAAGAGGCTGAAACCCCAGTAGCTGCTCAGTCCACAGCTGGATGTCTCAGCAGTCCCCACCTGGCATTGAAAGTTTGGAAGATTCTTGGAGAGACATGAGTCTTCAGTCCATATTCTCAAGATGAGTTGAGGATCTGGTCCTCAGGGATCACTAGGGTTTTGGGTTTTTTTTTTTGGTGGGGGGGTGGGCCCTCTTTTCAGCTTTTCATTACCAGTCCATCCACTCAGGACAAAGTCAGGTCTTCTGACAGAGGCTTCCCTTTTGAAGCATGAGCAGACCTTCCTCTTTTTCTAAATTAATTTTTTTTAATTTTATTTATTTCTGTATGTGTGTGAATGTACTGTCTGCAAGCAGGTGTGTGCACCTGTGTCTTGCAATGCTGCGGAGGTCAGAAGAGAGTGTCGGATTCCCCTGGAACTGAGTTCTCCTGTTTCAGACAGTTCTTGGCCGCCATGTGGGTGCTGGGGATCAAACCCGGGTCCTCTGTAAGAGCTGTCAGTGCTCTTAACTGCTAGGCCATCTCTCCAGCCCCAGACTTTCCTCTTTATGGACTGGACACTGGCTAAAGTCCCACTAGTGGATCTCCAAGACCTCCCCCTATACAGGAAGACTGGTGACTCACATTTGCAGGACACTTCAAGAGATGCCCCCATGCATAGTCCCCTGGGACTTAGTTGACTTCTGAGGGCAAGGAACAAAGTTAACCCTTAGGTCCCTCGGTCTAAGGTATGGGCATTAACGATGGTCATTAAGCACCCAGAAAGGCTAAGTTACACCAGCCTGATATATCACACCTATACTAAAATTATGTCATCTGAAAACTATGTTATTTCCATATCATAGTTCATGATTCACATTTTTCCATTTTGATTTTTATATTACTCTAAAATATGAATACATACCCACTATCCATATACCAAAAATCCAAAGTCTGAAAATAAATGATAGGTTAATTATAGAACCTGTCTACAGTTTCACAATATAAAAGCATAGTTGTTTTCAGATCACAAGGAATATAACATTAACTTTGCTCAGTTTGCCTTACAACTAGGTACTTGGTGCTAGCATCCACAGATGTAGGATACCATTTGTCGTTTGTTTATCTGGGACTATGTTACTTAACATAATATTTCTAGTTCCATCTGTTTACCTGCAAATTTCATGATGTCATGTTTCTTTACTGCTGCATAGAACTCCATTGTGTAGATGTACCACATTTTCTCTATTGGTTGAGAGGCACTTGGGTTGGTTCCAGCTCTTCACTATTGTGAAGAGAGCTGCAATAAACATGGCTGTGCATGTATATTCAGAACGTTTAAATATGGAGGTCATCAAGATGTCTGTCAATAGGTAAATGTATAAAACAACATATGGTACATCCCTACAATGGAATATCATTCAGCCCTAAAAAAGAAATTAACTGGAAATAAATGAGTTAGCAAGCCACAAAAAGACAATGAAGAGACTTAAATGGGTATTGTTAAGTAGAATTAAAAAAGCTGATCTAGCGGGCATGGAGGCGCACGCCTTTAATCCTAGCACTTGGGAGGCAGAGGCAGGTGGATCTCTGTGAGTTCAAGGCCAGCCTGGTCTACAGAGTGAGTTCCAGGCCAGTTGGGGCTACAGGGAGACCCTGTCTCAAAAACACCAAAAAAAAAAAAAAGCCAATATAAAAGAGCTATATAATGTAAGCTTCCAACAGAGTAATATTCTAGGAAAGGCCAAACTATGGAGACAGTTTTGAAAAAAAATCGGTTTGTTTCCAGAAGTATCCTGAGAGGATAGGATGAGTAGACAGGCATAGAGGATTTTTTTTATGGCAGTGAGACTATTATCCTTGACTGTAAGGGGTGATGCATGCTATCATACATTTACCAAAACACAGAGCACCCAGGGTGCATCCTGTTGTAAACTTTGGGTTTAAGGGAATGTGCCCCACTAATGCAAGACACTGGTAAGAGGGTAAAACGGGAATTGGCTGAGGGAGGTGTTAGTGTGACTGAATATGTCCTGAGTGGCTGTGTGCAAAAAGGAAGCAGGAGACCCCAAAAGGTGGAACAAACTTTACTGAGAACACAAGGGGCAAGCTGTCTGGGAAGGAGTGAGCCAGCAATTAAATGGCTGGCAGTCAGGGTTTTTAAGTGGGCTAGAGCAGAAGTTAATTGAGATCTCACAATGCAGAAAGGGGGGCTTGGGGGTTTGCCCACCATGCAACTAACTGCAAGATTGCTGAAACTTCTTGCAACTAGGGAAAACTTTTTTTTTTCTTTTCTTACTGGCTCTGATGAGGAAGTCTCTCTGTCAGAGATCTGGAGTAACTGCTTTATCTTTGTTTCCTCTGTCTGGTTTCTGATGCAGAGAATAGCTTTTGGCTCCTGCTTAGGGAACAGGCCCAGAAAGAGGCAGTTCCTTCTAAGTTTACTGCAGAAAATATCTCTGCCTAGGGTCTAGGGTGGGGGTTGTGGGTTCTGTGAGTCTTGACATGGGGCATATGGAAACTGTACTTTCTTTTCTATAAACCCCAAACTATTCCCAATAATAAAGCCTATTTTTAAAATTGTGAAAGCCATTTTTAAGTAAACCACTAAATAAGATTATTTTGGCTGTAACAGAAAATCCAATTAAAAAATACATATAACAGAGTACATGAATTGAGGGGGGAGGTGATAGGAGGAAGTGCAGGTGGGGAGCAGATCTAATTGCACTCCAAATATTTTGTATGAAATTTGTAAACTTTCAATAAAAAATAACTACATAATTATGGGATAAAAGAAAAAGGTAAGATTATCATTATTCAAAACATTACTGAATAAAAATCTAAGAAGCATATTTATTTTTAGACTTTTTGAGACAGGGTCTCTCCCTGTGTTCCCAGTCGGCCTGGAACTCACTATGTAGACCAGGCTGGTCTTGAACTCAAAGAGATCCACCTGCCTCTGCCTCCCTAGCACTGGGATTAAAGGCGTGCATCACCACACCCGGCTTATTTTGTTTTATTTTATATGTCTAAGTGTATTCCCTGGATGGATGGATGTGCACCCTTGTCCTGTTGTGCCTACGGAGGACAGAAGAGGGCATCAGGTCTATTGGAACTGGAGTAAACAGATGGTTTTTAGCTGCCATGTGGGTGCTGAGAATGGAAACTGGGTCCTCTGCAAGAGCAGCCAGTGCTCTTAACCACTGAGACACCTCTACAGCCCATAAAATAGATATTTTAATAATATTAGTAAAAAGTAAGATACTCCTTTAAACTAATTTTGTGTTTTATTACTGGTATTTTAGCAGGGGCACTCTGCTTTCTTATTTTTGAAAATTGTTTTGAGACAGGGTCCTGGCTGTCCTGGACTGTGATATATAGACCAAGGTGGCCTCTGCCTCCTGAGTGCTGGGACTAAAGGTGTGTACCTGGTAGCATTTCAGAAACTTTCAAACATCTTCCACCTGAGAGTCAAACTGTAAGTTGTTCTTATACTAGATTTCCATGGCTTCCAGAGGAGGGAAAGATCCTTGAATCACAGATCTAAAAGGAAGAAATCTGTAGCTAGTCATAGTTTCTTTTTATTATTATTATTATTATTTTTATGTGTATGAGTATACTGTCTGCATGTAGGTTGGTGCGCCCGTGTTGTGCAATGCTGTGGAGGTCAGAAGAGGGGGTCGGATTCCGGTGCTGGGAATTGAACCCAGGTCCTCTGCAAGAGCAGTCGGTGCTCTTAACCGCTGAGCCATCTCTCCAGCCCCAGCTAGTCATAGTTTCTAAAGCATGGTTCCCTGTGCTAGTCTATCTCCAAATTGTGACTCAGTTTTACCAGTTTCCTGAATGAGAAACATTATTCCTGAAAACTCCTGGAACTTCAATTTTTTACTTTTCACTAATGAGACTGAACTCTTACATTAGAAAGATTTTTGCAACATTTTTATAAGCTTTGTGTTGACAGAAGATGAAACACTGATAGTATTTTTTACAACAAAAGCATAACATTTAAAAACTTTTAAAACACTAATTTTAAATTTGTTCTCTGGGCTGGAGAGATGGCTCAGAAGTTAAGAGCACTGGCTCTTCTTGCAGAGGACCCAGGTTAAGTGCCTAGCACTCATATGGTGACTAACAATCATCCATATCTCCAGTTCCAGGGGATCCGACATCCTCTTCTGACCTCTGGACATTGCACGCATAGGTGCACTTATATACATGCAGGAAATACACTCGTACACATAAACTAAAATGTTTTAAAAAAATAAATATTTAAAATTATTCTCTGGGCTGGAGAAATGGCTCAGTGGTTAAGAGCACATGTGTTCAACATCGAGGGCTCCCAACACACATTTCAGGCAGCTCACAACTGCCAGAAATTTCAGCTCTAAAGGATCTGATGCCCTCTTCTGGCCTCATGGGCACCTGCACACACATTCATACAAACACACAGACATGTATGCACACACATAAATATGTAAAAAATTATATAAAACATTCTCCCAAAGCTTCATAAAGTTTATTATTTGGGATAATGTAATCCCAGAATCCCTGGAACTGGGCATGTGAGAACTGTCACTTGTCATAATTAGCAAACATGAGAACCCAGGGAACCCTGTCTCACTTCTAAAGCTGTCACTTCCATGCTCCTAGCTATTGCAAGACACAGCTGTCTGACAAACAGATTTCAGTCTGTATTTGAAATAAATACACTTTTAAAAATTGGTACCTCTGTCAGGTCTGTTGGTGGACACCTATAATCCCAGCACTTGGGAGACAGAGGCAGGCAGATCTCTGAGTTCAAGACCAGCCTGGTCTACACAGCCAGTTCCAGGCTAGCTGGAGATACAGGGAGACCTTGTCTCAAAAAGACCAAAAAGGAAGTAAATAATTAAAAAAAAATCAGTATCTCAGCCCAGGTGTGGTAGAACACACCTTTAATCCCAGCACATGGGAAGCAGAGGCAGGATTGATCTGTATAAGATCAAAACCAGTCTGGTCTACATAGACAGTGTCAGGACAGCTGGAGTTACAGGAGATCCTGTCTCAAAAAGACAATAATAATAATAATTATTATTATTATCATTATAGACAAGACTGGCCTCAAACTCACAGATTTGCCTGCCTCTGCTTCCTGAGCACTAGGATTAAAGATATTCTAGTTTCTCTTCAACTGTTGTGACAAAATACTCTGACCAATTCCAACTTAGGGAGGAGAGGGTTTATTCATTTTATGTCTCCTGGGTCACAGTTCATCACTTAGGGAGCCCAAGGTAGGAACTCAGGGCAGAAATCTGGAGGCAGGAGCTGAAGCACAGGCCATGGAGAGATGCTGCCTACTGGCTTGCTCATTGGCCCTTGCTCAGCCTGTTTTCTTTTTTTCTTATTTTTACTTTTTAATTTTTATTTATTCTTGTATGTGTATGAATGTACTGTCTGCATGTAGGTTTGTATGCCCATGTCCTGCAATGCCAAGGAAGTCAGAAGAGGGAGTCATATTCCTCTGGAACTGGAGTCAAAGACGGATCTCAGCCGCCATGTGGGTGCTGGGGATCGAACCCAGGTCCTCTTCAAGAGCAGTCAGCACTCTTAACTGCTAGGCCATCTCTCCAGCCCCAGCCTGTTTTCTTATACAATACACAACAACCTGGCCAGGAGTGGCACTGCCCACAGTGCAATGGGCCCTCCCACATCACTCAACAATCAAGAAAATACCACACAGACATGGCCACAGGCCAGTTCAATTGAGGCAAATCCCCAACTGAAACTCCCTCAACTCGGGTGTGTCAGGTTGACCCTAAATTTATCCAGCACAAAAGCCGTGTGCAACCATGCCTGGCCTAAATAATAAAATTTAAGAAACTTTGGGAGAATATGTTCAAAGATTGTCTCAAAGGGGCTAGAAAGATGACTCAGCAGTTAAGAGAACTGGCTGCTTTGGGAGGGGACCTGAGTTCAATCCCCAGCACCCACATAGAGGCTAACAATAACTCAAGTTCCAGGGGATTCGAAACCTCCTTCTGATATCTGCAGGCATTGGACAACATGGTGCACTTATCTACATACACGCAATATACATAAAATAAAAATGAATAAAATATTTTTTAAAAAGATTATCTCAATACCATCAGCATATCTGAAGCCTACTCCTATTGGCTGTTTTTTTCAGAAATCTAATTAACTCTGGATGAACTGATAGACTCTACTTTGAGGTGTCTATGTCTAGGACCCCAACCTGAACCACTTTCTGGACCCTACCAATATCTTGACCTTTGAAAGCCCTTTAAGGGATTCCCAGTTAGCAATGGTGATATTTCCTGGGGTTTCCAACTACTTTTTTTTTTTTGGTGAAAACTTCCTCTGATGTTTTAAAATTCAGTATGTTAAGCCAGTTATCTTCTGTCATCCTGCATCATTGTCAAAAGGCACGCTAAAACTGAGTTTGAAAGAAAGGAACTGATAGCATTGGAGTTGCTAGGGATAGACCCCAGAGAGCAGGAAATAATAAGAAAGCATAGCTGAGAGGGTCTCCACAAGCAAGGATCAAAATACACATAATATCACAGAGCTAATAACCCAGGAGAGCGGCTGGGAGAATATCTTCATGCAAGCCTAGCCAGTGTAAAGCAATAGTGAGGTGCTGAGTGGAGGGTAGCCATGAGCAGAACTGCAAATGAAGATGTCTGTTGGCATAAAATGAGCTGTGCTGCCAAGAGCGGGGGTGGAGGGGCACTATCATTGGATATTTTGATAAACGGAATTAATAGTACTCTGCAGAGCCCAGGGGAATCACCCAGAAAAGAAAGCTGGTTTCTAGTGCCAGTTAATTCAAAGTTAGAAGTGAGTGTAATTGAGTTTGTATTCAAGTCAAGCCTATGTCAGAATTACCTAGAGGGCTTGTTAAAACACTGGTTACCTGCCTGCCTCAGTTCCTGATTCAGTAGGTGTGAAGTGGAGCTTGGAGTTTTGTATTTCTTTCTTTCTTATTTATTTATTTATTTATTTATTTATTTATATATATATTTATTTATTTATGTGTGTGTGCCTGTGTGTGGTGGGGGATGGCACAAGTGCCAGTAGCATGCATGTGGAGGTCAGAGGAGAACTTAGAAGTTGGTGCTTTCTTTTCTATTATGTAGGTCTCTGGGCTCAAACTCAGGTTGTCAGTTTGGGGACATGAGTTCAATTCCCAGCATCCACATGGAGGCTAACAACTGTCCTAACTCCAGTACCAGGGGATCCAATGCCTGACTCCACAGGCCTTGCTTGACACGGGTGCACTTACACACATGCAGGCAATACACTCATACACATAAAATAAAAATAATAAAATTAAAAAAAATTATAATTCACATTATAAAGCATAAAATAGGACATTTTAAACTATATAAATCCTATTATTTCTTGCATATTATTTAAATAATGGGAGAGATTTCAAAGTAAAAAAATAATGATGGGCCCAATTGCATAAGAAGGAAAAACTTTGGAATAATGGAGTTTCACAAAGCCAAGACAAATAGAGATGCACAAGAATAAGAAAGTGCGGTAAATGCAGCAACGTATTTAAAGTTTTGCATCTAAAATATATTGAGTTCATTCAAACTAAGTTCCCAGTGGAGCTGGGACACACACAGCTGGTTTCATACGCCAGGAATGCCGACATTAAGCCGACATTTGAAACGCTAAGCTTCGAAAGTTAATTAAAGAAATTCAAATGCAAACAATTATAAAGGGCCATTTAACACATATCAGATAAACAAGTATAAGGATAAATGATGAAATTCAGCACCAGTGAGGCTGGTGGGAACTCGTTACTGGTGAAAGTTTAAATGAGTTGGTTTTGGGGGAGTAAGAGCCACAAAATAATCACACCAGAAAAATGTATCCCACATAAGTAATTCATAAGAACAGCAAAACTTTAATTATAAGAATATTTGGAGCAGAATTATTTATGTTAGCTTAAAATGAAATTGCCCAATTCCCACCAGTACAGTATTAGTAAACCAAATAATGGCACAGAGCCCGCTGTTCATTCATTAGGAATGAAAATGTATGGAGATTCTGCGTGCTGCCTGGAGACAGTCGGAGGAAAGGCAGAGGGCCTGAGTCAGGAAACCCGAAATGAAGTGACCTTTACTAAGGACTCAGCACCCCACAGACAGACATACGGACTGGGAGTGTGTTCACCTTCCAACAAAGCAGTTGTCTTCTAGCCTAGATGTTTCCAAAAGTTTTGACCGCTTACCACAATTTAAATTTTTTATTTTTTTTTTCCTTAATGTAAAAATAACACTTATCACTGGGCGCGGTGACGCACGCCTTTAATCCTAGCACTTGGGAGGCAGAGGCAGGCGGATCTTTGTGAGTTCGAGGCCAGCCTGATCTACAGAGCAAGTTCTAGGACAGCTAGGGCTACAGGGAGGCCCTGTTTCAAAAAGTAAAACAACAACAACAACAAAAAAATCAAAACGGGGCAGGAGAGATGGCCTAGCGATATAAAGCGCCGACTGCTCTTGCAGAGGACCTGGGTTCGGTCCTGAGCACCCACAAGGCAGCTGAGAACCATTTTTAACTCCAGTTCCAGGGGAATCCGACACCCTCTTCTGACCTCCATGGCATTGCACGACATGGGTACACAAACCTACATGCAGACAGTACATTCATACACATAAAAAATAAAAAAAATAAATAAACTTATTAGCTGTCATCTTCACAGTGTGTGTGTGTGTGTGTGTGTGTGTGTGTGTGTGTGTACACCTGTATGTGTATGTGTGTGGTATGTGTGAATGCCTGTGTGGAGTGTGGATATGTGTGTGGTGTGTGTATGTATGCTTGTACAAGCGCATGTGTGCATGTGTGTACATGCATGTGGAGGCCAGAGGTTGGTCCAGAGGGTCTTCCTTAATTGCTCTCCACCTTAGTTTTTGATGCAGGGTCTCTCACTGAACCTGGAGTGCCCCAGTTCTGCTCAGCTGATGGGAGAGGGAGCTCCAAGGATACACCTTCTCCACCTCCCCAGTGTTGGAGTAACAGATTCGTCCTTCTGCGCCTGGATGCTGGGATCAAACTGAGAGCCTCATTCTTGCACAGCAAGCATTTTACCAACTGAGCCATCTCCCCATTTCGTCATACATTTTAAGTATACAGTACAGTGTTTAATCGCATGCTCTGTTATGCAGAACTCCTCCAGAAGGCACTGATCCTGTGTAGCTGAAGCTTTGTACCTTTGACCAACACCTACCTCTCCATTTCCCCTTCTCCTACACTCTGGCTACCCCCATTCCACTTTCTGCTTCTATTATTTATACTATTTTAGATTTCACATATAGGTGAGATCAATCTTACCTCAACAGAGTGGTAAGATAAAGAAGAGGATTTTGCATTCTGACTCACTGTATGCAGGCCCGTGCATATATCTACACTAATAGTAATCCATGCTGCTCTATTTTTTTTTTTGTCTTTTTGAGACAGGGTCTCCCTGTAGCCCCAGCTGTCCTGGAACTCACTCTGTAGACCAGGCTGGCCTTGAACTCACAAAGATCCGCCTGCCTCTGCCTCCCAAGTGCTAGGATTAAAGGCTTGCGCCACCACACCCGGCCATGCTGCTCTATTTTATTCCATCCTATTCTCTATTTCATTCTTTTCCACTCCAGTTAAAAATGATTGTCATTAATTTGATTTCAAACCCACTAATATATCACAGCTAGCCCTCCATACAATAATGGTCTAATAATTCATAGAAGTGCTAACAAGCTTATTGCTGCCTGCCTCGCACCTCTCCACCCTCCCCAACACTTGCACCCAAAGAGCTTCAATAATGGCCAGATCCAGAAAAGAGCCACAAAGAAAAGTAATTTATACCCGATGACATATAGGACATACGCATTAGGAGGAATTAAATGATTGTTACTCTGACTAGTTCAGTGCATTTTTTGGATAGTGTCCCCAGCTCTCATGAACCTCTTTCAGGTTCAATATAGCATTCTCTCCCACAGCTCTATGCTCCTTTCCTTCAAGAAATCATGTGAGATGCTTATAAGTCATCTGACCACACACATCTGACTCTGTTGGCTTGGCTGTGGGTGGGAAAGGCCTGAAGGCACCGTATGCTCAGAGGAGGAGCTGGCTGCTCTTCCTGCCTCTGTCTTGGCAAAATCAGCAGTGGACCAGCTGCGCTAAGAAACCCTGGTTGATGGTGCTGCACACTGCACGCTTGCCTGTGCGGAGGGGGGGGGTCATCGGTGACATCGGCTTGCTGAGTTATTGGCTGTCACATGTTGGTTAATATGTTTAAGAATCACCAGATACCAGCTAAAATGGCAAAAGTCCAAGTCATGTCCTGAAGAGTCTAATGCAGCAATAGCTGGGGACCAGGAAATGGTGGTTTGAAAAAAATACCCCGATATCTCAAAATCTGCAGAAACCTTCCTGTGGCTCCTACTTTGGAGACAGGGGACTGGCTAGATTTGAGATTGTCTTGGTCCCTAAGTCTTCCCTTAGTTGTAGCCAACAAATCTTAGTTTTGTTTTTAAATAGCTGTAAAATACAGGCATCTACTCAATCTGCAGGCCTCCTCCTGACAAAGTCTTTAAATAGTGTCATTTAAAGAGCAAACAAGGAGCTGGAGAGATGGCCTAGCGGTTGGGAGCGCCGACCGTTCTTGCAGAGGACCCGGGTTTGATCCCCAGCACCCACATGGTGGCTGAGAACCGTCCGAAACTCCAATTCCAGGAGAACTCCAGTTCCAGGGGAATCCGATACCCTCTTCTGACCTCTGCGGCAGCACGACACGGGTGCACAAACTTGCATGCAGACAGTACATTCATACACATACAGAAATAAATAAAATTAATAAAAAATAATTTAAAAAAAAGAGCAAACAAATCTTTTGTATATTGTTTCCAACTCTTTAGAAAAATATACCATAATGGCTAACTATAGAAAGATTAAAAATATATAAATAGCTTCATGGAGGTGAAATTGCAGACATACTTTTTATGAGGCTATTGAAATAGTAATTTTGTTTTTGTTTAAATTAAAAATGTAAAATAAAAAAAAAAAAAAAAAAAAAAAAAAAATATATATATATATATATAGTTTGCCTGTATGTAAGTTCACCCATGTGGTGCAATGCCCACAGAGGTCAGAAGAGGGTATCACATCCCCTGGAACTGGAGTTAGAACCGTTGTTGACAGCCATGTGAGTGCTGGGAACTGAACCCAGGTCCTCTGAAAGAACATGCAGTGCTCTTAACCGCTGAGCCATCTCTCCAGCATCAGTAACTGTTTTTTTTAAAAAAAAAAATGGTGACCATCCATTCAGGAGGCTGGGGCTACAAGTTTAAGGCCAATCTAGGCCATATATAGAAACTCTACCTCAAAATCAATAAACGAACAAAAACAACAGAACCCCAGCAATCAAAAATGAAATTAGTACTAGGATTTGGAAGAGAACTAAGAATAGATCTTTGAATTCGAATGTGAAAAATTTGGCACTGTTGGTGCCATCAGAGTGACAGTACAGCAGTGGACATAAGACTGTTCTGGAGCAAAGGGGGAAAAATGGATGGTTGTAAAGGGGAGTGAAGAGAAGAGAGAGGACAGCCACAGGAAGAAGGCAGCACCCAGCCACAAGTTAGACCTTTTAAAATTATTTGTTTATTTATTGTGTGTGTGTGTGTGTGTGTGTGTGTGTGTGTGTAGGTCAGAAGACAACTTGAGGGAGTCAGTTCTTTCTTTTCATCATCACGGTCCCTGGGATTAAACTCAGGTTGGCAGGCTTGGTGTCAGACACCTAGACCCACAGAGCCATCTCTCCAGCCCAAGACAGGAGTTCTTTGGAGCTAGAGGAGTCCCTTGGAAAGAAACGTAGTCTTAGCACATCCTAAGTCGGGAGACTTAATCAGTGTGTTTCAGACAGAGGGAGAAGACAGGATCTCTTTTTTTCTTTCTTTTTTGCCAGTGTTTTATTGAAGCTCTGTGTACTTCATGCAAATCAAATTGCATTACGAATCAAATCTAAGTCTGTGCCCCCCTCCCTGCCCCCCTACCCCACCAGAGCTCATGCATTCTGTCAAACATGTTTTTCATTTTTTTCTCAGTCTCTCTCAAAATTCTCAATGCAGAAGTTTACTGTTTTGAGCAGAAGTTCACCGTTTCAGTCAGTTCTTTGACACAGTCTTTTCTGTTGTTTTTGTTGTTCCTTCCAATATGCATCACTCCAAAATATGCATATATGCATGCCACACATATCATAGGTTTTTAGCATCTTCAGCTGCCCTTGTGTTCCACACTGGGGTTTTCCCTTCCCATGGTCAGTCACCAAATGAGGTCCAGTAAGCAGCACATCCTGGACAGGATCTCTTACTCACTGTTCCTTCCCACTGGGAACACTAGTGGGTTCTTTGAGGTGAGCAGACATGTAAGCATGTCTTTCTAACTCCAGAACTAGGATGGAGCTGGGCTTCCTCCAAGCTTCATTGTCCACAGGTCCTTATCTCTGTACCTGAGGCTCTGTACCACCCCTCCCTCCCCATCATCTCTCCCTCTGTTAGGGTCCAAGAGTCCACACCAGACACACCGAAGGATGGAAAACCAAGACTTTATTTTGGGGAAAAAGTAAACCAGCATGATGGGGTGGGAGGGAAAAGGCTCCCAACCCTGATAACTTGGCTCGCAGGCCTTTTATACAGGGTCTAGGGGAATTTTAGCGGGGTTTGGGTAACTTCTAGCCTTATTGGATAATAGCAGGGTTACAGCTCATGGTTAGGTCAGCCCACCTGCCCCCACATACCAAAGGTTATCTTTAGACACAGTCCTGCAACTGGAACGAGGAAATGTTGAGTCAGTCCACCTGCACTCACATTCCAACAGTTATCTTAAACAAGTTTAAGTTTTATTAGCTGTTCTTGAGGCCTCGAGCAACTCACCTTGAGCAATTGACACCCCGCCCCCCCATGCTGCTCTATTTTATTCCATCCTATTCTCTAATTTCATTCTTTTTCACTCCAGTTAAAAATGATTGTCATTAATTTGATTTCAAACCCACTAATATATCACAGCTAGCCCTCCATACAATAATGGTCTAATAATTCATAGAAGTGCTAACAAGCTTATTGCTGCCTGCCTCGCACCTCTCCACCCTCCCCAACACTTGCACCCAAAGAGCTTCAATAATGGCCAGATCCAGAAAAGAGCCACAAAGAAAAGTAATTTATACCCGATGACATATAGGACATACGCATTAGGAGGAATTAAATGATTGTTACTCTGACTAGTTCAGTGCATTTTTTGGATAGTGTCCCCAGCTCTCATGAACCTCTTTCAGGTTCAATATAGCATTCTCTCCCACAGCTCTATGCTCCTTTCCTTCAAGAAATCATGTGAGATGCTTATAAGTCATCTGACCACACACATCTGACTCTGTTGGCTTGGCTGTGGGTGGGAAAGGCCTGAAGGCACCGTATGCTCAGAGGAGGAGCTGGCTGCTCTTCCCGCCTCTGTCTTGGCAAAATCAGTCAGTGGTCCAGCGCCACTGGGGGCGAAAACCTCTGTTGATGGTGCTGCACACGCACGCTGCCTGTGCGGGGGGGGGGGGTCATCGGTGACATCGGCTTGCTGAGTTATTGGCTGTCACATGTTGGTTAATATGTTTAAGAATCACCAGATACCAGCTAAAATGGCAAAAGTCCAAGTCATGTCCTGAAGAGTCTAATGCAGCAATAGCTGGGGACCAGGAAATGGTGGTTTGAAAAAAATACCCCGATATCTCAAAATCTGCAGAAACCTTCCTGTGGCTCCTACTTTGGAGACAGGGGACTGGCTAGATTTGAGATTGTCTTGGTCCCTAAGTCTTCCCTTAGTTGTAGAAAGACCCAAACAAATCTTAGTTTTTGTTTTTTTAAATGACTGTAAAACATACAGGCATGACTCAATCTGCAGGCCTCCTCCTGACAAAGTCTTAAATAGTGTCATTTAAGAGCAAACCAAGGGCTGGAGAGATGGCCTAGACGGTTGTGGAGCGCGACTCTTTTTTTGTCTTTTTGAGACAGGGTCTCCCTGTAGCCCCAGCTGTCCTGGAACTCACTCTGTAGACCAGGCTGGCCTTGAACTCACAAAGATCCCCCTGCCTCTGCCTCCTGAGTGCTAGGATTAAAGGCATGCGCCACCACACCCGGCCTGTCTCTCTTGTTTCTGCTATTGTACAATATACTGCAAGTTACCAGGCCTGCGAGTTTCTGGGCGATTCTTCCTGCCTCTCACTCACCTTAGGAATGCTGAGATTGCAGATGGGTACCGCTACATCCAGCTTTTACACAGGTTGGAATTCCAACCCGAATTGTCAGGCTTGTACCACAAACACTTTTACCCATCAAGCCATTTTCTCAGCCCTACACTTTGTTTTAGAGAAAAATTAAGATCACAGAAAACTTAAAAACTTAATGAAGGGTACAGAGATTTCTCATATGCTCTTGGTCAAATACAGGCACAACCTCCCTCTTTAATGAATGGTAGTGTTGATACACGGATACAAAGACACACGTCGTCCTTGGTGTACCTTAGGGCTTGCTATTGGTGTGCTTTATGAGTTTTATGGACATTCGTCCACTGTTACAGTATAATCAGAGTATTTTCACTGTCATAAACGCTCTCCACACTCTGCCCATTCATGCTTTTCTCCCCTCAATTCCTGGCAACCATTTATCTTTTCACTTCATTCATAGCTTTGCCTTTTCCAGAATGATAAATGTTTGGAATCATGGAGTCATAGAGCCTTTTCAGATTGGTCACTTTTATTGTGTTTGAGTTCCAGAGATGCTCTATCTATGAACTATACCCCAAAGCCAATAGTATATATTTTATTCTCTCTGTATCTTTTCATGCCTTGATAGCCTTTTGTTCTAGTTTTCTTTCTGCTGTTGTGATTAAACATCCTGACTTAAAGTAACTTGGCGAGGAAAGAGTTTATTTCATCTTAAACTGCCAGGTCATAATCCATCACTGAGGGGAGTCAGGACAGAAAGTCAAAGCTAAAACCATAGAGGAACACTGCTTTCTGGCTCTCTGATGCTTGCTCACTGATTGGCTCCCTCACAGACTCAGGCTTACCTAGCTTCTTATATAGCCCAAGACTGCTTGCACAAGGAACTGTGTCACCCACAGATGGGTTGGACCCTTCTACAGCAATTAGTAGTCCAGACAATCCCTCACAGACCAACTCGATCTAAAAATTCCTTTATTGAGATCTCCTCTCAGAAGACTCTAGGCTGTGTTGTTGACAATTAAGGCTATCAGCACACCCATTTTCTAAACATACTAAATTTCTTTATCCATTAACCTACTAAAGGATTTCTTGATTATTTCCAAGTTTTAGAGTGATGGATAACGACATAAACATCCGCGTGCAAGTTTTTATGTGGACCTACATTTTCCTTATTTAGGTAAATATAAAAGAGTGCAATTGTTGAGTCACACGCTGAACATATGCAGGAGTTTGTTCATTGTTTCCCAAATGGCTGCACCATTTTAATTCCCAGAGCTGTGAATGAGAGTTCCTGTTGTTCCTCATCCCTCTTGGCACTTGATGTTGTCAGTGTTCTAGATTTTAGCTATCTTGGAAGTGTGCAATAGGAGCTCTTCGCTGTTTTGATTTGCATTTCCCTGATGACACAGCATGGGTCATCTTTTCCTATGTTCTTTGCCATCGTGTGTCTTTGAGGCGATAGCTCTTAAGTCCATTGGCTCATTTTAAAACTGGATTGCTTTGTTTACTGTTGAGCTTTCAGTGTTCCTCATATATTTTTGACACCAGTGTTTTATCAGATAATTAGCTTTTCACTCTCTTGATGGTGTTTTTCTAACAAAGCATAGTCTTTAATTTCAATGAATTCTGTCTACTATATCAGATCTTGCTTTATGATTGTGCCTCTCTCTCTCTCTCTGTGTATGTGTGTAAGAGGGGGGAGAGAGAGAGAGAGAGAGAGAGAGAGAGAGAGAGAGAGAGAGTTACTTTTCAAAAAGTCAATGCCAGACTTCAGAGCACATTTCATTCTTCTGTGTTGTCTTCTGGGAGCATAGGTTTGCATTTCAGGCTGCGATCTGTTTCAAGCTATTTTTGTAAGAGTGCACCTGGGTCTTTGCACTCAGACGTCCACTCCTCCCAGCACTGTTTTTCTTTTTTTGGTCTTTTCGAGACAGGGTCTCTCTGTAGCCCCAGCTGTCCTGGAACTTACTCTGTAGACCAGGCTGGCCTTGAACTCACAAAGATCTGCCTGCCTCTGCCTCCCAAGTGCTAGGATTAAAGGCATGCGCCACCACGCCCGGCCCAGCACTGTTTCTTTAAAAGGCCTGCCTGCCCACCATTGCATTACCTTGGCTTCCTCTTCAAAGACTGGCTATGTTTACGTGGTTCTGCTTCTGGCCTTTCTGTTCCGTTCCATTGATGTCTTGGGGTTTTTGTTTGGTTGGTTTTGTTTGACAGAGTCTTACTGCGTAGTCCAGACTGGCCTCAAACTTGAGATCTTCCTGCCTCAGCCTCCTGAGTGCTGGGATTATAGGTGAGCCCCACCACAGTTAGTTTTTACCACACTCCCTTCATTCCTATAGTTTTATGAGTCTTAGAGTCAGGTAATATCCATCTTTCAACTCTGTTCTCCTGCAATATTCTGGGCTTTTTGCCTCTCCACATAAACTTTAGAATCAGATTATTGATAGCCGCACACAGACACAAACAACTTGCTAGGGTTTTAATTTTGATATTTTATCAAAACTGTGTCTTCTCCATAAGTATAAAAAAAAAATCTATTTACTTCTTCAGTTCCTTTCATTAGAGTCTCAGAGTCTTCCATATGTAGATTATCCATGTATCTTGTTACATTTATATCTAATATTTAATTCTGGGAGGGTATTAACATAAATGTCGAATTCTTTCCAGCTTCAAATGCTATTAATTCCTTGTGAATATGTACAAAATGATTGATGTTTGTATGTTAATCTTATGTCCTGAAGCTTATTTCTGGCTTCCTAGTTCCAGGAGGTTATTTTGTTGATTGTTTTCAGGCTTTTCTTTCTTATTTATTTATTTATTGGTCTTTTTGAGACAGGTTCTCCCTTTTAGTCCCAGCTGGCCTGGAGCTCACCATGCTTACCGGGATGGCCTTGAACTCACAGAGATCTGCCTGTCTCTGCCTCCTGAGTGCTTGGATTAAAGGTGTGCACCACCATACTATACAGATAGTGTTCTACTTTCCTTTCTGTTGCAGTGATAAAATATCCTGACAAAAGCCACTTAGAGGAGAAAGGATTTATGTTAGCTCCCAGCTCCAGGTTTTGGTCCATTATTGATGGAAGTCAAAGCAACAGGAACTCGAAGCAGCTGAGAGCATCTGTAGTCAAGAGTAGAAAGCAAAGAACATCACTCACATATAAGCATCAAAATAAAGCCAGGAAGAATTACCTTCTGTGAGCATAATGATAGCTTCCATTGTCAATGTGACTGAATTAAGAGATACTGATTGTGTTGATGAGACAGGTCTTTGGTTGTGTCTGTGAGGGAGTTTCTAGAGAGGTTTAACTGAGGATTAACGTGAGTGCTATCACCCCATGGAGTGAGATCCAAGTGTTAGGTCTGGCTCAGGGCAAAAAGCCAAGATGGTATAGATAGGAAAGACCCTCCTTTCTTTTCCGGTCAGGCCAGATTCCCATGAGACCTCTGGACCTGAGACCCATCTCCGGATCTGAGCCCTTGGCCTGGTTTAATTGGCCAGATTCCAATAGGTTACCATCTCCCCTCCCCCCTATAAAAGGCTCTCCCTGAATCTCAGAAGCACACTTTCCACAGCCCTCAGGATGGCTGGCGGCCTGTGGATTCACCTGAGAGAGATTGCATTTTCTGGAATAAATGCCTACCTTTATATACTTTTTAATTCGGACTGATTCGGCCTTTTCTTAGTGTCGGTCATACTTCTCACCAAGACTGAATAAGGAGGAGGAAAGTAGAGAATGGCAGTCCCCATTCTCCATGTCCTCTTCCTCTGATATGTGAGTGAGCATCTGACTCACGTTCCTGCTGCCACAGAGTCACCTGCCACCACTCCTTGGGCACCACAATGGATCCTGTCTGCACAAACTGTGAGACAAAATAACCCCCCCACCTCAAGTTGCTTTTTGTCAGGCGTTTGATCAAGGCAATAAAAGAAACTAACAATACAACAAGGTATCTTTGAATTGTAAGACAAGTGGACTTGACATTCAACTTGTATTAAAACAGAAGTAGCTGTCTCACGTCTGGTTCAAGGAGGACTGGGTAAGGGTAGACAAGCGCCTTCGTGATTCTTTGCAGGGAGGGTCTGAGGCCTCTCTCCTTCTAATCAGTGATTTTTTCTTACCCTAATGAAACCCAGATGCGTCCAATGAAAAGAATGGCTTGTGTTCAAGCCATTTGCTAATTCTGCCTAGAGGTAGGGAAAGAAAAAAAAAAGCTGTGCTTCACATCATTAATTTTAAATATCCTATTTTGTTTTATTTTCAGAATGAAATGGTATGGAACAGTGTAATGAGCAATAGAAATATGGAACCAAGAAGCAATTATATCTTCAAAAGAGCAAAATGAGAGCAAATAAAGGCCTTGCACAAGTTAGCATACAAACGGGCAGATCAGAACACCATTTACAGAGTCCAAATACATGCCTCTTGGTTACGTCTGTAAATTATCTTCCACAAACATCATGTCATACCACTGGAGACTCATTTCAGGCTATAGTTAAAATTGGATTTCTCAAGAGGCCCTAAGACATCTCAAATTTAATTTCTCCAATATTAAGCATCTTTAGTCTGCAACCTTCATGCTGGAGCTAAGGCAGAAAGATAAATAGGGAATAAAGTCTGCCTTCAAAGTTCTTAGAGTTTAGTTGAGAAGACAGAGCTGTCCACAAGTAACAATTATGAGTGGATTGCCAGGTGACATAGATGATGGGCCATTTAATTCAATGTGGAGGGATGAGTGAGCCTTTCTAAAGAAGTGGGTGGGAACTGAAACTGCAGTATTAAAAAAAAAATCACTGGGGTCAGTGAGAGGGGTGGGGGCCAAGGTTTGGGTCATTCTGTAAAAAAATGTGCCCAAGCTCCCTGGGAATGAATAAGAACCAAGATCCAGGTCCTCAAGTCAAGATGGGCTAAGCCTAAGTCTCCACAAGTGAACTGGGGCTATCTTAAAATTTCAGAATCATCCTGCTTGGAGTAATGGGAAACAAGGACTATTAGATAGAAATAAGAACTAGGCTAGTTGTGGGGTTGTGTGCCTTTGGCCTTCTATCCTAGCACTTGGGAGGCAGATGCAAGCAGATCTCTTTGAGTTCAAGGCTAGCCTAGTCTAACATAACAAATTCCAGGCCAGCAAGCACAACATAGTGAGATCTTGTCTCAAAGGAATAGACCGATGTTATGCCTATTTTATAGTGGAGCGAAATATCTAAGCCACAATATAGAGACATGGTTCAGAGTTGTTGTCTCCAAGGACCAATCTAAGGCAATTCTGAAACCATCCAATGGGGAAGAGAAGCATGAGAAAAATCTCATGTGTCATCAGTTTTCGTGCAAAGCATTTGATGCTGTCCACAATGAGAGCTGTTTGGCATACCAGGCAAATAGGAAAAATTACATCTAAGGAAATAGAAATAATAAGGAAACTTGTTCATAGGCTTAAAAAATGGTTTGAATCCTCAAGAACAAATGATAAAATAGCATTTTTAGCTAGATAATGGATTGTTAAATTGGAAAATATGTACATTAAAGAACCTAAAATGATGGGAAAATTGAGTAAACATTTAATAGACAAACAGTTGGCTATATTAGGTAGAAGGGAAAAAAATGTATTAGAAAAGAGAACCCAGTAACTACAGTAGAACCTGGCTACACTCTTGTCATCTCCATTTCCATCTAGTAATTTCTTTGATTCTTTGGCACTAGAACTGGGGAAATAGGACTGAGTTGTGAATGTAAGTAAAGTGTGATCTGTTTAGTCCTGGCCACTACACGTGCTAGGTGGTCCTCCCCTTTCCTGCAGACCATGACCTCTACTTGTTAATAGAGGCCCCAGTGGGAGGAAAGAGTCTCTGTTCCTCTGCCAAGTTTTCCCAAACTTGCAGCAAATTGCAATGTAGGCATTGCCTTTTCTCAGCAAAGCTTGCCTTGAATTTATACAGAAATCACCTTGAGTGCAATGAAAAAAAAATAGAAAGATGAAAATGAAGTTTAGAAGATCAAGCAAGAAGCTCTAATATATGTATAACTAGAGTTCCAGATGGAGATAATAGTCAGATTGGGGGAAAGGATATATAAAAAGAGATAATAAGAGAATTTTCCAGAAGTCAAAGAAGACATAAATCTTTAGATTGTAAAAACAATAAACAAGTAAAGTTATTCAATACATTGTTTTACTTGCAGTGGAAAATTACACCAAAATTATTACCAAAAAAAAAAATTCAATTCACTAACACTAAAGAATACACTATACTATTTCATAAATCATTCATTCATTCATTTATTCATTCGTTCATATTTCTTTCATCCATACAAGTAATGTTTTAAGAACCTACTATATGTCACATCTCATAAATAGCTGTTTATAATGAACTGGAATTCAGAGATGCTGGCATGGCGTGGTGCAGCAAAAGGAGTGGTTGGATGAACAGCTCTCTGAAATAAAATGGCATAATCCATTTTAAAGGATGTGAATTATGAAGTAAGTCTAGATGGAAGGAAACATGTGGGCAGGCAGCTGGAAGTAACCAGAGCAGTAGTCAATAACAGACTAAGCAACACTGGATATAAAACCCAAAACTGTAAAAAATATATTTGTTGGGTAGGAGAGAGAGAGAGAGAGAGAGAGAGAGAGAGAGAGAGAGAGAGAGAGAGAGATTCAAAGCAGTAAAGATCTAAGAAGGTAGAACTGGAACTTGGGTGCTTGGGGTTAATAGAAACAAATGTCATCTTGCTTTATTATTTTAACCAGAGTGCATAAATGATCACAAGGTTTTGGAGAAATTAGATGGGTGCAGCATCCATAGAATGGGAGAAAGAGTGGAAATCTGGTCCTTTAAGAGGCTCAGTGACTTTGGGAACTTTTGAGGTGAAGGAGAAATTTGGCTTTCCCTAGATGAAATCATCATGGAGGAAGCAGGCAGGTGGACCATTAAGGGAGAACCATACCTTGCATGCTTCAGTCAACTCAAGTGGGGTGGGGGGGTGCTACTGCCTGTGCACCCTGACATCAGGGTAATATTTTATGTTCATTCATCCCCTGAGCACACAGACATGTCCTCAATGTTTGTCACAGGGCACACCACCTGTCAGACAGTGGTAGGTAACTGGATGGTGAGAGCTTTGATCTGGTTCAAGAAACCCATTCTGACCCCATGGGACCCAGGGAACAATCATATGAGGATCAATTCCTGTGGGCTTCTTTCATGGGACCCAGGACTTTCTAGCTCCTGGGTGTTTGAAATAGTCGCATTCTTCTGACACGGCATCTATCTGTACGTTCTATTTAACTCAAGATCTCAGCTCAAAAGTTTCTGGGGAGAAGTAGATGTGTAGGGGGAAATATAAGCAAAGTACAATAATATGTATATGAGATGCCATAATAAAACTCATCGTTTTGTATAATAACTAAAACAATTCATTAAAAAGCCTTTCGAGGGGTAAGGAGGTCATTCAGTGAGTAAAAGCTTTTGCCACGTAAGTCTGACAACTGAGTTCATTACCCAGATCCACATTAAAAAAAGCTGGATACTATGGAGAATATATGGAGCATATCTGTAATCCCAGGACTTCTACAATGAGATGAGAGGCAGAGACAGAATTGGCTGGAAGCTTACGGGCCAGCTAGCCTGGAGAAACAGATACACGAGAAATCCTGCTTCAAGAAAAAAAAAAAGTGAGAGGAGGCCTGGTGTGGTGGCCTTTAATTCCCGAACTCAGGAGGCAGAGGCCAGAAGATCTGTTAGTCCAAGGCCACCCTGCTCTACATTGTGAGCTCTAGGCTTGTCAGGGATACACAGTGAGACTCCCTGTCACAGAGAATTTCCTGTTCTGCCAGAATTGCCCACAGTTTGGAGGCTGGGAACTCCAACATCAAGTCACTACCAGATGTGCTGTTTTGATGAGGGACCCCTTTCTGGGGTATAGGTGTCTTCTGTAGTACTACTCATGCAGAAGAGAGCAGAGCCCCAAAACAAGTTCCTGTATGTCTTTTCATAAGGGTACTAATGCCACTAACGAATGTTCCAGTTTCATAACCAAATTGTCCCCAACTGTTGTTGCAGGAGCTCACTGATCTCCCCTGCCTCTATCCATTTGTTCTCTTGTGGAAAGAATTCAAATGAGTGTATTGGCTACTTTTCAGTGGCTGTGATAAACACCATGACAAAATTAAAGAAAAAAGACTCTGGGGCTGGAGAGATGGCCTAGTTGTTAAGAGCACTGACTGCTCTTGCAGAGGACCCGGGTTCGATCCCCAGCCCCCACATGGCGGCTGAGAACCTTCTTTAACTCCAGTTCCAGAGGAATCCGACACCCTCTTCTGACCTCGGCATTGCACGACATGGGTGTGCAAACCTGCATGCAGACAGTACATTCATACACTTATGAAAATAAAAAATAAATAAAAAAAAAAAAAAAAGAAAAAAGACTCTATTTTGGCTTCCAGCTCCAGAGGTGGAGTCTGTCATGGTGGAGGAGGCATGGCAGCAAGTGACCAGAGCAGCAAACCAGATGACCACATTTCCATCCACACCCCCAAAGTAGAGAGCAAATTGAAAGTGGGGCAAGGGTGAAAACTCTCACAACCCAGCCCCAGTGATATCCTTCCTCCAGCAACGCTCTGCCTCCCAGAGGTCCCCAAACAGTGCCACCAATTGGAGCCAAGGGTTCAAATACCCAGGAGCCAGGAGGTCATGGGTGGTGAGAGTGGCCACTAGCCAGATGGACCCTTGTAGAGCAAAACAATCTCACCATGTGAGAGTGGACAGTGTCTGTTGTGACAACTTATATTATCATTTCTTTATGTCCCCAGAATAGACTTTAGAAGAGGCTTTCCCGAGGCGTGTTTTCCTGTCCAGGTGATTGACAGGTACATTTTAATGAACTCTTAAAGGAGGGGACAATGGAATTTCTTAGTTCTTCACTAGAAAGCCTCTGGCTAGGTAGTAATCGTATGATCTTTTGGGCAGTTCAAAGCATCATGTCTTAACCTAGGGCCAGAGATAGAACTCAGATCTAATTTTTTTGAACATAAATAAAAGTCCTACAGTTTTAGTTCCTGATTTTGCAAGCAGCTGATTATGAGGGAGGGGTGCTTCCTCAATGCCCTTCAAGCCTGCTAATATCTGACTAGCTACTTAGAAATATCACATTGGGCACTCTGTATTTGAACCTTAACATGCGTCCATGTGCTGTGTTTTCCTGCGCATATTTTACACGTGGATTGCCCTGGGAATAAATGGGACACCCCACAAATGGTTCCCAGAGGTGGGGCTGGAGGAAACCTTGACGAATTAGGTATTTGAGCCTCTAAATCTTACCTTTGTCTTCTCTCTCTTATCTCTCCTATTATCTATCTTTTGCCATGGAGCCTTGTATCCTGCTGGTTTCAGTGGATGGGAGGGTGATCTGGGATCATGTGACTTTGCACACTTGGAGGAAAACTCCTTGGCTTTGGTTTGGCTCAGAGAGAGCATCCCATCCCCTCCAGACATGTGCCTCATGGCTTGGTCACTCCTGCAGGCTATAAAAGCCGGTGACTTCAAGGCTGAGTTTAATATCAAAGCTTAGTAGCCATGCTTGGCCTTGGAACTATTTTTCATAATTCTACAGGTCTAAAGTAAAACTTTCTGGTTTTAACCACCACCCCCCCCAACCAAAGAAAAAAACTAGACTTCATCCCCTACTGTAAGGAACCAGTTTCTCAGGTTCAGCTCCAGCTTAACTCCTTCAGATGTAAATTTTCTCCAGGTAGCTCTCTGGCTCAGCCAAGGCTGGAGCCCACTTTGTTCTAATGCAAATTAAGGCCTTTCACAGGAACCATCCTACCAAGAGCAGTTTTAAAACAGGGAGCAACCTTTGTCCAGATAATTTTAAGCCACTTAATAACTTTCTCTTAAATTTTGTATCCAAAACCTGTTTTGGGATAAATGTATTGCTTTCTTGCTATTCTACATCTAACTCCTCCTACCTAAACCTGCCAGCTATTTGTGGATCCAAAATTGGGGTTCAGCTAGCTTTATTGCTTAAGTAATTCAAATCCATTTCAGCATACTTAACTTAAAATGTAATATTTTTACTTAACCCCCAGGTACCCTAGATATCTTTTGAGTAAAAATATGTGCACAATTAAAATTAATTTGTTGACTTAACTTTTATTTTGATCTTTTTAAAATGTATTTCACCTTAAAGATTTTTTTCCCACAGAAGTTCTGATTACTTGTGGTTTCTGCTCTGGCACTGTAAGACCCAAATCGAGCCTTACCCTTGAGAGACCCCCAAGCGAGAGACTTGGAGACAAGACTAGCTGCAAAAGCAAGAGGTTTATTATCATGCACCAGAGTTCACCTGTACAATGGGGAGAGGCGAACCCTGAGCAATCTCTGCATACAGGTTTTATACACTTAGAGCAGGGCAGGAATGGAACCTCAGTCTCCTGTGTGACAGGTGGGGATACACAGCATGCTTGGGTCTGCAGGTGGCTTGAGGCCAGGGCCCTCAGGGTGGTTCTTCCTGAAATTATCCTGTTACCTGCTGACCTAGGAAGGGGTTGCTATTCGTTAACCGGGGGGGGGGAAGGCTCTGACCCCAATAAGTTGGCTTATCAGGGGTAAGACCCCTTATTCAGGGTCTAGGGGAATCTTGGTGGGGTTTGGGTAACTTCTAGCCTAATCCTAGCACTTGGGAGACAGAGGCAGGTGGATCTTTGTGAGTTCAGAGCCAGCCTGGTCTACAGAGTGAGTTCCAGGACAGCTGGGACTACAGGGAGACCCTGTCTCAAAAAAAACCAAAACAAATGATAATAATAATAATAATAATAAGACAAGATAAATCAGTCTAAGACTACAAACAACTGTGACCTATCTACTTTGGGGCACTCTCATTAACTTTTGGGTCTGTAAATAGGAGAGGGACAGTTAGACTTAGCATAGGGACAGCCTAGGGATAGTTAAGTAGGGACAGGATAGGAAAATAATAGGAGTAGACTTTAGGAAAAGTTCATTGAAGCCAAGTGGTTGAGAATGGGCCTAAAAGGTGGCATATGGATCTCAGCTGTTTTGTGTGTTACTAGGACATTTATTCTAATTATGTAAAAATAACCCTATGACGAATTATAGAAATATGTGTGTTTCTCATTGAACATCAAACAATAATGTGACTTTCCTCTCTTTCAGGTCAACCTAACAAACTTTTCTTTATTATGTATGTGTGTATGTATGTATACATGCATGCACATGTGTGTATGGATGTGTGTACTTGTGCTGTAAGTATATTTTAATGTTAACAGCTATAAAATCATTAAAAAAAACACTGCCTCTGAGTTGGAACTTGGCCCTTCCTTCTCAAGACGCAGATTTATATTAAATAGCCAATACATAATTCAATTTCAACAAAGGTTAGGTTATCTATTAAAAATAATAAAAATTGGGGCTGGAGAGATGGCCTAGCGGTTAAGAGCACCGACCGTTCTTGCAGAGGACCCGGGTTTGATCCCCAGCACCCACATGGCAGCCGAGAACCGTCTGAAACTCCAATTCCAGGAGAACTCCAGTTCCAGGGGAATCCCAGACCCTCTTCTGACCTCCAAGGCATCGCACGTCACAGGTATACAAACCTACATGCAGACAGTACATTCATACACATACAGAAATAAATAAAATTAATTTAAAAAATAATAAAAATTGGTGGCTGGAAGGGAAGTTTCTGAGTTGGCCTGGTCCTGCAGGGCTGGGCACCAGGAGGTGAAGCCACCTGGAATCTGGGGAGGAAGAGCCTAGAGGTTTCTTCAGTGGAGATCTTGGAGTGCACTTTGATTAATTACGAGAAAAAATGACTACTCTTAAAGGTTTAGAAAGCAAAGTTGCCCTCACTTCAACCCCAGTCCAAGGAGCAGGAGATGGAATGGAGACTGAGGACCCCCCAAGTCTGTTGAAGTCACCTCTGGAGTCCTGCCCACAAAGCCACGTGTTTTTCAGAGTCCACGGAAGAAATTTCCCTCAGAGAGCCCAGGAGCTCTTCAGCTAGGGAAGATTCTTACTGAAAAAGCAGTGGAAGTTGAAGCTATGAGAATATTTGTTCCCAAGGGTGCTATAACTCATGATACCCCTAGCAAAAATGCAAAGGTTAAGTCTCTGGGCTTTCATAAAGGAGAACTCAGTCAGAGGGAGTTACAGAACCTAGGAAGGAACTCTCAGAAGTAAAGAACGTTTTCGAAAAGCTTAAGAATTCTGAAAGGAGGTTACTGCAGGACAAAGAAGGCCTTTCAAAGCAGGTCCAAGCACAGACCGAGGTAAACCGTGAGTTTAGAAAGTTGCTGGTGGCTTCTGTTGGCAAAGATCTTCAGTACCACTTTGAACGTCTAGCCTGGGAGAAGAATCAGCCTATTTTAGAAAATGAAGCCCTGGGTCGAAACAAACTCAGCTTTCTGGGCATTTGGAACATATGTCGATACAGGGTGATGTGTGGAGAAGTAAATTCCTTGCAGCCAGGGTATAATGGCAGATGAATTAACCAACTCAAGAGCAGTTTTACTACGTCAGAACCGAGATGCCCAAAATGCTATACAAGATCTCTTGAGCCAACAGGAGCAGTTTCATCAGGAAATGATGGCTACTCAGAAGTTTTTGGAGGAGCTCTTGGTCTCCTTACAGTGGGGAAGAGAGCAGACATACTTGCCCAGCACACAGCCCCACAGCACAGCAGAGCTAGCACTAACAAGTCACAAGTTGGCAAAAGCAGTAAATTCTCATCTTCTGGGAAATGTCAACATTAGCAGTCAAAATTGATTCCAGCAACAGTTGAATTCTACAGTACTCCAGCTGAGAAAATGGCTGAAAAGGTTCTACATATTTTGGATCCAGTTACCTGCACAGAAAGCTCACCTGATAACCCATTTTCTGAACCTTCAACCACGTTACTTGCTACAAAGAAAAATATTGGACGTTTCCATCCCTATACAAGATATGAAAATATAACTTTTAATTGCTGTAATCATTGCCAGGGAGAACTTATTGCTCTTTAATATGTACTATATTGGAGCTATGCTTATTACCCAAGAGTCATTATTATTTAGGAGGTGGGGTCCTTTAATTCTAGAAATAAAACCAGTTCATCTTTATATGTTATATATACCCACAAAAATATTTCATGTACTGGATTCCAGATTACTTTTTCTTAATAAATATCTCAGGGTTAAAAAAAAAACAGAAATGTGTAGATATATTTAAAGTAGAAAATATTTCCTGGGCAATACACAATGTGCTGCAAGACTAAGATTTTATAAGTACTTTAGGTCTAAATTACTTCTCTTGTTTTATATTCTACATGGAGAGATTTCATTTTGGTGCATTGAAACAAAAAACAAGCAGCCTACAACCACGAGTTCAGGTTCTGAACATCCATTTATTTACTGTTGCCTAAGTTGCTTCTGCTCTGCAGCAAGAGTTCAGAGTATGGCTAACAAAGCCCATTCTTTTTTTTTGAACAAGTTTTTCTGGGTCTTAGTATAATGTAATAACTGGGAGTGTAGGAATAGGGGATTTGATTGTAAGAAAAATAAAAATAAAAATGTATTGAACATCTTAATGGATCTATACTGCCACCTACAGGTTACACTCTTTCAACGTCTGAAACAAAGATACAAACAGGTTTTCATAGTATTAAAGTGTTAGTAAATTTTTGGGTCTTTTGGAATATGCGTTAAAAAAATAAATTCTGAATTCTCTATTACCATCATTACAGAGAATTCCTGGCCAATATTTCTGTGAGCATACAGGCCAAAGCAGGCCTGGATTTCGAGTGTTGTGGCCAGTGGGTTGGATGGCAGTCCATCAGACCACCAACCTGGAAAGCTGGTGTGGGGCTGGACAGAGACCTATCAGGTTACCAGCTGTGAAAAGAACTGTGAGTGTGTGTAGGCTGAAGATAGCCATCAGCCATCAGCCTGAAATTCCTGTCCAGAGGCCAGCAGTCTTTGGGCAGGTGGAAAATCACAGCCAAGATGGGAAACGTTCCATTCTCCCAGGCTAAGGACCTGGGCTGGAAGTACCTCTCAGGTCAGGTTATGGAAGTAACTGACTGACCTCTGTGCCAGGGTGTCAGTTCTCCACAATGGGCACTGTGCTCCCCTTCCCTTAGCAGGACCAAGCTGTACCTGTTTGTAGCAAAAGGAGTTCCCACAAAAGAACATGAATTATGATGGTAATGGAATTGTTCCTTAACTACAAAATAGCCAACTGCTATGGTAATAATTTCTCATAGGGCATAAATAGCCAGCCTTTAATTAAGTAATGGGCATAAGAACTGTAAAAGAAAATTTTATTCAGGGCTCGATATTGAAAAATCTTTAAAGCAGGTTTTCATGCCAGGCCTCAAGAAGGCATTTCCAAGAGTTTGGAGGAAAATGGAAATTAAAATCAACTCTATAAGGTTTGCACTTTAAAATGGTATATTTAAAAATAACAAAAAATTAAAAAAAAAATAACATATATTTATATATGGAAGTATTTCAGTAAAGATTTATACAGAAATACAAAATAAACAATATAAGTTAATGGACTTGATTTCTCTGAAGTCATAGTACAGTCATATAGTTTTAAAGAACAAAGTGTATATTTGTTTATATTTGTTAAATAAATAAAATTTATTTGGCAGGTATTCAACTTTGCCCAAGCTTTGTGTACATATTATAGGATATTTTAAGACTTAGTAAAAATATCTATATTAATTAAATTTGGTTAAAAGTCTTAATAAAAGTAGTAATACATTCGAACTAATTGGGAATATAAAATGTTAATTATTTTATTTATAATATGTATTGAATTTCCAACAATAGCTTTCAGGTTAAGGTACACAAATTTTCTCTATATTTTTCTGTGTTGTACAGTATCATCTTGTAACATTTTCTTTTACCTATAGGATAATTTAACTAAAGGAATTAAGTTTAATTCCCAAATTAATAGCATATGGTCAATGATAAACAGTTTGGGTGAATTTAATGAAAACTTACACCTTGGTTCCTGTCTATAGGTATGTGTAATATAACTGCCTCTTAAACATCTATAGGTCAAAATATAAAAATTTTAAAAATAAAAAGAGGGAGGTGGTGGAGTACTCCCTCTGGGATACAAATAGAATTCTCTGTATTCCAAATTTTCAATTTTGAAATCTTAAAACTAACAATGGGAAAAGATTTGTATGTTCCCACAGGTAAAAACACCAACCTAAATGCTTGAAAAATGTATGACTTTGGGTTGTGCAGGATGGACCAAGAAATACCAGCAGAGAAGCTGGCCCATCTGAACATTAAAAGGAAGAAAAACCTCAGACTGCCTGAGTCATAGACACCAAGCATCTCTCTGAATTCTATTTAAAATAACTGTTTATAATGTGTCCTAATGAAACTTGTTTCCAGGTGCTGGAAGTTTTAATATGAGATACCTTCCTACCTCTCCTTTTTATAGAAAAAAGAAAAACTGTCACAAGCCACCCAGCGGGATGTCTTTCACCTGTGGGAGAATCAAAGTCTTGCACAGGAGGGTACAGATTAGGCGAAATAAATGAATATGACACCAGAGAGAATTTTTGAATCTAGTGCACCTTTACTGAAATCAAATTAAGTTTTTATACAGGCAGGCAAAACAGCAAGCAAAGCCACTGGCGTAACAGGCAGGAGGGGGAAAGGGTTGAGGTGACAGGCAGGGGATTTGTATATCCCAGGGAGTACAGGGCTTATTGCCTTGGCAACTTGCACCTGAGCTGCAAGGCCAACTTTTAGATAAATTTGTACATCAATGAAAGTTTTTACTGCTCACACTGTCTTGATAAAACAGTAGTCTTAGAATCACAAGCCATTAGCAGTCTTTGTCTCTTTTGAAGTTCCAATTAGTGTTTTTCTCATCCTTCCAGGGGCTAGAGCTTTCTCAAGGCTTTTTGTTATCTCTAGGTTGTGATTTAAGTTACAAGCCTGAGAAAGGGGGCCTTTCAGCTTTTCATAAGTTACACAGTGTTTTTCTTAAAGGAGAAATCCC